>JAQLOL010014162.1:0-12490 GCA_029783665.1 Naso thynnoides
TATTTAAAATTTAAATTCAAAGACCATTTTAATAACTTTGAGTGAACACAGTTTCTCTCCAAGTTTAACAAAAAAACCAAATATCTATCCACTAACGGCATGATGGCCACGTTGGAAGTATCCTCCGGTTCTTGGGGCGAAACTTTTTTCTTGCCTGCTGTCTCATCTCAACTCGGTTTATTTTTTCGTCCCTCCCCCACTCGATACTTTGGTGTAATTTAAACAAGAGTAGTTTCTGAATTATAGGATATTTAACGTATTATCGGATTTTTGAGACAGAGCTCAGAACTACATGTGCATCATGCTTGGCCAGCCACCCGGAAGCCCCCAATTCAATTGATTTTTATAATTTGATTTAATCCACAATGTCAGCCCTCTGTCAGATAATGAGTTAGAGAATAGATTTTTAAATTTTATTTGGTTTATTTTTTTATTTGAGTTTAAGTGTTTTGTCAAGTTGAGAAGAAATAGATTTGAATATATCCAGAGAACACAAAATATAAGCAGCTCTTTACATTTCTTCAGCTTTGCTTAACAGAACTCTACCATATATAGAAAAATCTCTGGTGGACCAGCAGTTAAACTTCTTTTTGATTGTCTCAGTAACAGGAGGCAAATTTATGTATAAAATTTCTTCAGAATCTTTGGAATTTTTTTTATTTAGAGATAAGTCAAAGGTTTTTTTTGACAGGAATACTGTATATTTCAGTAAGACTCGTGTTATATAGGGGTAAAATTTCACATTTTTGTAAATTAAGTGTTAAACCTGATACACTTGAGACCTAATAGCAGATAGGAAATAGCAGAAAGTGCTCAAGGGACTTCTCTGTAACTTTCTTAAAACAAAGTAGTATCATCTGCTAGCTTTAATATTTTTATTTCATTTTGAAAAAACAAACATGAAGTCCTTAAAAAGGGTTCTGTGATATTATATTATTTAGTACTTGAGCAAGTAGATGTAAGGTGAAGCTGGACATCCTTGTAGTGTGCCTTTTTTTTTTTTTTTTTTTTTACATGAAATCTTTAGGACGTTCCATACATAAGTTTGATAGAGCGAATTTTTTTTTTTGTAAAGTGCTATACAGCTTTAATTAAAGAATAGCCTGCCAAAATTAAGGACAGAGTATCAAATTAAATTTAGGAGTCAACTGTGTCAGAAGCCTTCTGAAAATCTAATTAAAGAATAATTGGATCACTAGAGAGAAGATATGTATAATTTAATCTACATGGTTACATTCACATGTAAAAAAATATTAAAACTTACTGAAGTGATATTTACTGTCCTACAGTAACACTTAGAAACAGCTGGCCTGCTCTGCTGGGATGTGGGCCCTGCCTGTTCCACTATGTAGGCATGTTTCAATACTGATACCAGTGTGGGAAAATGCCTGCCAAAAATGCTGGTACTGCTGTTCGGTCATTCTGCCAGTCTGTGCACTGGTCCAATACCATGTGATTTTTTTTGGGTGATAAATGGTACCCAGCTGCTTCCCAGTTAGCTTAGTTACCTCTCTCTGATGTTTCATACCTAAAATTAGTTCTTCTTTGCTGCTTTTAAGCAGTACACAGGAAGTTGTGCTGTGCTGCAACTGGCGCTACTGTTTTTAGGAGTGGCGAATAATAATGTAGAGAGTTGACAGAACTAGCACAATGTCTGCATTTCACAGTATTTTATACCACCCATCAGAAAAAAGTTGATGTGCAACGAATTAGATTTTCCTAGATTTTAGTTTAGTTTTTTTTTTTTTTAGCTTTTTTAAAAACTTTATTTAAGCAGGTTTTTATACATGCATTTCAAATAAACAACTGCTGCAAACTAAATAACACAAAACAAAAGCAAAAACAAATGGGGGAGCTGCTCTATGTTCATCCATTTTTCTTTTCCCTTCAAATCTGGTAGTGCTGAGACTTGTGCTAGAGTGAACTCTATTTCTTGCATTTTTGTTAAAAAGCTCCCTGCTCTAACTCTCAGGTGAAAAGTCAGTGTCGAACAGGAAGTGATAGAAAAACATACAACAGTCTGGGCAGTGAGTTCATCTAAAGCACCTCTATTCTTGAACTCAAGTCCAGTGTTTGCGTTGACCATTTTGTTATGTCTCTCTGAATCTTATTGTTTAAGGCAGTGTAATTAATTTCATACTGTCTGTTTAAATTCTGAGTGATTAACACTCCAAGGCCTTTTATAAAATTTGCATCCCATTTCATTTTGTATTTATTCCTGATAGTACAACTTGGTGTGTAGTTAAGGAACAGTATCTGTGTTTTTGTAATGTTCAGTTTGTACCCTGACGTGTCCAAATTTTTTCCAGGTAGTCAAAAGTTAAGGAAATGGTAAGTTTGGGTTGTGAAGGTAGGTAATAACATCATTTGCAAAGAGACTTATTACATGCTCCTCTGTAGACATAGTAATCCCTTCTAATTCATTATTTTGTCTGATATTTTGAGCTCACAGCTCAATAAATAATGCAAAAAGGGAGGGGCTAATGCAACATCCCTGGAATGTACCTCTATAAAGCTTAAAGCTGCTTGTCAGTCTGCCATTGATTTTCAACGCAGCAGTTGGATCACTATATAAAGCTTGTATACATCTAAAGAATTGATTTTTAAAGCCGAATCTTTCCAGAACTTTATAGAGAAAAGGCCAGCTGACTCTATTAAATGCCTTCTCTATGTCAAGACTGACTAGGGCTGGGGCGCCCGGTGGCGCAGTCAGTAGAGCAGGCACCCCATATACAGAGGCTTTGTCCTTGCCGCAGGGGACCCGGGTTCGATTCCACCTGTGGCCCTTTGCTGCATGCCATTTCCCCTCTCTCTCCCCTATATCCTGTCTGCTCTTCAGCTGTCCTGTAAATAAAGGCACAAAAAGCCCCCAAAAAAATAACTTAAAAAAAAAAAAGACTGACTAGGGCTGCACTAAGATATTGTTTATTCATTTGTTCCGTAACTAATGTTCGTTTAATACTGTCATGCATTTGCTGGCCTTTTATAAATCCTATCTGATATTTGTTTATTAAATCTGGAAGAAAATCTTCAAGTCTTTTGAAAATTATGGATGTGAATAATTTTTAATCTATGTTCAGTATAGAGATTGGCTAAGATTTGCATAGCTTTTTATTTTTCCCTTCTTTTGGGATCACTGATATTAAGGATTCCTTCCATGAGGAGGGTTATTTAGCATATCTAAGAGCCCAATTCAGATATTGCATTAACACAGGTGCAAGGTCTTCTTTTAAAAGCCCTGTGCCACTCATTTAGAAAACCATTGCTCCCTGGACATTTATTATTTTTCAATTTACTGATAGCCAAATGCAGTTCTTCTTTTAATAAGGGCAGATATTGTGTTGTTTTGTACCTCCCCTATAGAAGGGAGATCTAATAATGACAAGTATTTTTCAATGATATTATCATCTACTAGTTCTTGCTGTGAATATAACATTTTATAATATTCTTTGAAGCAGTTTTCAATTTCTTCTGGTTCAAAAACTATTATATTACTCGACGGGTCTCTAATCTTATATATAGAATTTTTAATTTGTTGTGTTTCTAAGATGTCTTGCCAAAACCTTTGTTGCTTTTGGGCCAGATTTGTAAAAAGTTTGTTTTGTGACTCTCAGTTTCCTTTTCAATTCATCAGTCACAATAGCATTTGTTTGGTTTTGAAGTTCTTTTAATGGGTCTATCAGCCTTATGTCACTATCTGTTTTTGTTTCTCTAGAGTTCATAATTCTTCTGTAATTTATGATATTTTGACCTCTTTTTCTTATTTGTGTATGCTGTTCCTGAAATAGGGTTGCCTCTCATAATTGCTTTAACAGTTTCCCAGATTGTTGTTGGTTCTACTTTGCTGTTCTCGTTAACTTCAATACAATCCCTAATTTCATTCTTTTTTCATTTACAGTTGTTGCATTATTCAAAATTTCAATACTCATTCTCACAGTGTGCTTTTATGTCTGTTATTTAGGTGTATAGTTAAGAAAATTGCATCATGATCTGACACATCTGCAGTTCCTATTGAGCAATCTTTGACTCTATGCCTGTCTGAGATGTTCATCAAATATAATCTATTCTGGAGTGTATCCGATGAGTAGCTAAATAATGTGTTAAGTCTTTCTCCAATGCATGGAGATTCCTTCAGACACTGAACATGCCAGTCTCTTTGATAAAGATATTAGGATTTTTTGATGCATGTAATTTGTGTTGCTCTTTGCTAGTTGTGTCTACTGAGTACTTCAAAATTGTGTTCCAATCTCTAGCACAGACAAATATTCCTTCACCTATGGAGATAATTTTGTCAAACAGTTAAGTAATGGATTTTTTTTCTTAATCACATTCTGGAGGTACATGTATACTAGCAAATGTGATCAGGATATTATCAAGTCTTCCTTTTACAATGATATACCTATCCTCTTTATCCCTTTCTTCCTTAATCAACACAAAAATTGAGAGACTTAGACATCAAAATAGCTACTCCTAGTTTCCTGATATTATTGCATAAACTGTAGGAAGAATTTAAGAACCCAAACCTTTTCAGCTTATTATGTTCTTCTTTCGTCATGTGTTTTTCTTGAAGCATTATAACCTGTAATTTATCCTTTCATCTTTGCCAGCACTTAATTTCTCTCAACTGGATTTAATTCTTATTCTAATTCCATTAATTCTTGAATTACGTGATGCTTACATTTAAATCACAAATGATAGCAGTCTCCCCCAAGAAAAAAAATGTAACAGTTTGAACAGTAATCTCAACAACTACGTTACACACAAAAATGTGAGAAAAGTTAGGTCTCCAAGTGAGGAGGAGATGGAGGGTTGAGGGTAAAGCCACTGATAAAGAGAGGGCCCATAAGTTGAGATGGTTATTAACTCTAACCATAGAACAATCATCATCCCATGAGTCCAGCTCTATAACACTGACTGAGAACACTCCCCCCAGATATGAAATTTTTTTTTCTCTATAAATTTTAATATAAAATGATTTAAAATAGAGTAGATGAAAAAGCTTTGCTTCAGCCTACACCCTTTCGGTCTAAATGTCTATTAGAGGCAACACTTTCGTTTCTCTATTTATTCATTGTTTATCTTGGTGTATATTTGGTACTGCAACTTCTTTTTCTTTTTTTATGATATGTCAAGACTGAAATAAACAAAAATAATGGTCAATGGTGAAAATGGTCAAAAGTGACTAACCAATACAGCCAAAAGAATAATTATTAAATTCAATCACTTTAAGAGTTTGAAGCTTCGATAGCTGAAGTGTGGCTTCTAGATCATGGATCTTTTATACGGCGTTATCCCTCTGGAACTCTTCACGGTCTGTTTTTCGCTGCCATCCCAGCAGCTCACTTAGGCGTGATACCAAGGTGAGCTCCCCCCCCCTTTACCTTTAGCAACTCCACCTTAAAACCCTAACCCTGTAGTTCTTGCCATGCTTCCTCTGCGCTGCTGTATGTTCAGACCCCAATTTCCAAGTGGATTCTCATGCTGGTGTAGGGCGTCTGAAAATGAACTCCATTTTCTTTTAGAGCTTTCTTGACTGCGTTCTACTCCTTATGTTTTTTTGACTACCTCAGCCTCGTAGTCGTGGTCACAGTAGGTAGCTCTTTTGCCCTGTAGTATTTTGCGCTTTTTCAAAGCTTCTTTTGATACCAGCTCCTTGGTTGTGAACTTCTGGAAGATGTTAATAATCGGGCTTGGTGGGGCTTTGGGCTGGGGTTTTTGCGCCAAGGACCGTTGTGCTCACTGAACTTTCAAATCTAAATCCTGCAGCAACATCAGCTCACATTTGAGGAGATTTGTAATGAACCGTTATGAGGAGTTTCCATCCTCTCCCTCTGTCACTCCAAATATTGGATATTATGTGGATATTATTTCCTCTAGAACAGGACTCAAGGTCCGTTAGTTTAGCTTGCAGGGCTTTGTGCTGTTTGGCACAGGTAGTGAGCACCTCAGTCTCCTCCGCTGTCCACTCCTCCACTTGGGACTCTGCTTCGCTGACTCGGTTGGACAAACTCTCCGTTAGAAAGTTTGACATTAATTTCTTAACCACGGTGTGTTGATTTCCTGTCACACGGAGTTGTGTCCCCCTTTCAAGTCAGATTTAAGCTCCTTTAAAGAGGCCGTTAAATCATTTGCATTTATGCTCTTTCCACTCTGCTGGGCCTCTTCTGTGTCACTGTTAGCATGCTGTACTTGGGAGATGCTAGTTTTTGCCACTGAGTCGCTTTTATCTTGATTTCTAGGCATTCTTAACTTCTTTCTTACAGCCTTTTGTGCATCTCTTCCCACTCATCCAAATGATTTACTATTGATTGTCAGGTTAATGAGTTTTTTGGTGAGAAAACTAAAACTTTTCTGGGAGCGTAGTTTCTGATTACATCTAACTACATAATTAGCTAACCAGAAGTCCAAGATTGTGGTTTTCAAGTTGCTGCACTACTGTTTTATAGTGTTTTACTTAAATCCCTTTATTTCACTAAATTGTGATTCCACCGTTATTTTTTATGCACTGGTATTGGACTAGTACTGGCCACTAATCAAGTTTGGGTTTTGGAATTTATGTGGGCAGGGAAAAAGTGGTATGGGAACATCTCTAGCTTTCATGTTGCTAGTTATGAGTTGGGTGGCATATTAATTTTGAATGGTGATTTGACTTGAGCTGAGCTACACATGCATTTAACGGCTTTAACCCATAGCTGTCAGCCAATTAGAAAAGAGTATTCACTGCGACCATGGTACATTGATATTTTATTGTAATTTACCCAACTAGAAAAAAAATGGAAAAAGGAAAAAGAAAGATTGAGATAAAGAAAACAGAAATAGACAGATGGTTGTGTATTAAGGTGCAGACAAAGAACTGCATTAACTGTGGTTGGTCAGCTTGGGCTGCCTGTTTTTTTCTCCTACAAGTGCCTAATAATGGTGAAGATAACATGAAGGAAATGTAAGAAAGGCTCACCGAAACACTTAACGGCTCAGGACTGTGCAGACAGTTTAAAAAGAGTTCAATGGGGGCTGAACATTAGCTGTTGTGGTTTAGGATGCATCACTGCACTCAATACTATCCATATCCTTGTATGAATTTTGGATCATATAATTTTAACAAAGAACATGAGAAACCTGGTTACTTATACTTCTGTCTGATGAAGTGGTTTCAGCAAACATTCAATAAGGTTGCAAATACCTGGCAGTCCATGGGTTAAAAATACAACAGCAGGTATCAGCCCCTGTTCTCGTGTGAACAAAATGCTTTGCATCTGAAACATTCCTAGTTGGGTATGAAGCTATGCAGAAGATGGAGATAGAGGTGCACTTGCATGTCAGTGTAGCTTAGTTTAGTGTTTCATCAGTGAGTGGAACCACACTACAGACTGGAATCCAATCAGGTTAAACACATGTTCAGCAGATCTTTGTCATTCATGTGTCGGCTGTGTGATGGATAGCGCCAGCCTCCACTTAAGCTTGGGTTTAAGAGGCCATGACTCATCATCATTTAAGCCAGTCTTTTTTGCATACTAAATCAACGATCAGTATGCCGTCTGTTCACACTACTGCAGTAAACAGGCAGGTTACCCAGAATGCATTTTGCACAAACTAGCAGTGAAAGTAAGATTTTTTTTCGTTAAACTTAACCAACAAATGCATGGCTGGGTGTTGATTGTGATGTTGTAGTGTATTGCATTGTGGGAAACAGAGGGCGAGGTAGACTGGTCAGATGCATACTGGGGATTTTCTCTGAATCAGTATACACCCAGGAGTTTTGTGGCATACTGCAGTTTTGCTTGTGTTTACATACAGCATACTACATACTACTTTTTGGCCAAATCAGTACATACTTCTGGTGTAGCATGTGGTTTTGAAAACAGGCTTTGAGTATGCTGTGAGTTCCTGGGTTAGGCCGGTCTTATTCAGTCTCTGTTGACCTTCTCCAAAGTTTTGTAGTAAAACTAAGCTTGTGAGACTAAGGTTGGTTTTGCAAGACTAACAATTTCCACCAAATATATAACACACTTCAGCAACCTCGGCATCACAGATCATTCCTGCCTTTTCAGTCAAATTTTGAATTATAAGACCAACCCACATCTAATGAGCTCTGTGCTTTGGACAGCTTTGAAGTCTTTAAGACATCCGGTGAGAATTTGTGGAGCCCAGCAGATCTGTGCCAAACATCTGATAACTCTGGTGTGGTGTAATAAAAATAGTAATAACATTAAAATGATGAAGTTTCTTGTATTAAAAACTCCTAAATTTATGGACAGTGTCTTTCACTTGGTGTTACAGACCTCAAACGGAACTCGACATTGCCTATTTCTTTCCTCAGATGTATTTAAAAAAACAGCCTCCAGCTGACAGCCCAGTGTGGTGCATTCATCTACTTGAAGAGTTAGAGTAATTCTTAGTAAAAAATATAACTGTTGCTCATCTATTGTAGTCTACTTAAAATTAAATTTCTGTTACTGCTTAATTTTTAAACATTGGAAGTAAGAGGAAGAAAAACGAAGGGAGAGAAAGTCTTCTGTGGGTGTTGATGACTGTATTTGAGTGCATGTGTGCAGTTATTTTATTAGTCTCTGTTCCTTCTCTGTCGTCAGGGTGAATGTGTGTGGAGGGCAGTGCTGTCATGGATGGAGTAAAGCTGAGGGATCACAGCGGTGCACAAAACGTAAGTGCACAGCAAACTCCTTCCAACACATTTCAACACAACAGCACTTCTAAGTTAACAGCACAACTCCAGTGGACACAAACACTGGATGCTCCTGCTTAGCTCTGACACAACACAGTCTTATTTTTCTCTCTTGTAGTGTATTTCTTGATCTCTTAAAAATGAAAGTTTTGGAAAATGTATTTCATAAATATAAAACAGGACATAAAGAATTTAATAAGTATCTTGTTTATCTGTAGGTATTTGGTAATTATATTACTTTGTCAAGGAAACCTAAATTCACTTCTTATAAATCTTTATGATTCTGTTACTGGAGGCCATCAAAGGAGTTTTTACTTCAGCATCACATCACTTTGGAATTTGGTAAGTGTCTGTCCCCATGATCGCCTCCTAAGATTCTTACATTGTGTGTCTTCTGACTGATTTATATGGGTAAATTTCTCTCACTGTTGTTAAATTTACACAAGATGACACTGAAAGAGAAAGTCTAAAGGCTCTAGCCTTTTTTGGCAGTGTCTTTAAACAACTTAACAATCATTCATATCTGTTTGAAACAGGCTGATTGTTTGATAGCTGTATCACCACTTGCAGCACAGCATTGAATTATAGGTTTTTAACAACGGTGAAGTAATCAAAAATTATCGCTGTATTTCTGTCATTCAAGCTTTCCAGTGCTGTTCTCTCTGTCACCCACTTGTGCTCTCAGCTCGGTCGCCCTCTGTCTTGTATTTTAAAAATCAAAACTGTTACCATTATGAAGAACACAGGAGAGATGCCATGTCCTCTCCTCTGCCATGGCAGGGTTGTACACCTTAATGACCTGCAGCCTCGCAGAACAAAGGGGCTCCCCTAACAGGGAACAGTTCCAAAGAAATCCCACCTTCGACCACAATGTCCATTGTGATGGCGTCAAGAGTGGTGTCCATCCATGTTTTTTCGCTCATTGACTCCACAGGCAGAAGAGGAAGCACATTGCCATTGCCATCTATGAAGTATTTTTATACAAAATGGGCACAGGCAGTGGGTAAATGAGACAAAGGGCTTCATCAGTCTCGGTCTATGTCAGTTCTCAATGACCATTTGTAAATTCAGATTGACTGGGCAACCCATGGAGGAGAAAAATGGATGCAGACAGACAGACAGACAGACGAAGGGATGGAGTTTTCTTCATTTCATAGTAGGATAAGAATGATCATAGGTAGTTTAAGGCACCTTGTTCCCATGTACCTCAACATCCTTTCATTATGCTCTTCAGCTCCACAGATAGCTGACATGAAAAAGCTCTAAAACTGCAGGTGTTCAGTGCTCTGAGCTATCTGAAAAAGAAAACTTTTGTGGAAATCTTTGTCATAACTTATTGCTCAGGATCAAAGTGAATATCAACCACAAGAAAATTTAAAGGCCCAGGAGGGAGCACTAGTTTAACCAAATCTGACAGTCTACAGTCAATTCTGGTCCTGTACAATTTAACTTTCCTACTCCATTTTTCTTGCCACTGTGTTCTCTTTTCTAATGAAGTCTGCTCAGAGTCACCATTCTAACAAATCTAGGTGTCAGCCAGACATCAGAAGGCTGCTTTTGTTTACACTTCTTTTAAGGATTGAAAACTTCGCCTTTCAAAAATGACTGCAAACATTTGTGGTAAATTTACTGTTATCACTGTAAACTCCATATGTGAGTGCTAGAGTTTAAAGCTTTACAGGTGCAACAGTAGCAGAGTGGGGCTTAGGAAAACAGTCATTTGAGAAAATATTTATAAATCGTACAAAGATTGTTGCCAAGGTGTGTGCATGAGCATACATTTAGATCAAATCTGTGCAAAAATGCATTTCATGAATGAGGCCCAGTGTGTGGACGTTTTTTTTTTCCTTTCAACTGTTGCCTGTCGAGTCATGAGAAAACTATTATTACAGGCTTCTGTCCGACTGGCAAGACCACTGGTCTCAGAGAAAAGAAACAGGTTTGGAATGGATTATAGCACTTTGAGAGTATTCATTGACAATATTCTTTCTTATTTGCAGGATCTTCTTCGTTATTTAAGTAGTAAACAGCTTCTATACGGCGCTGTGCCCACCTCTTGGAGTTTTTAGAGGGAAACACTGCTTAAGTTCCCAGGAGAGCGACAGGAGTCTCCTGTGTTTTTGTGTTGAATATACAGCATGTCACAGTGTCTGGCACTTTCACTCTTTAACCTTTAAAACTGTATTATCGGAGGTATGTCACCTCTATTGTGGTGTATTTCACAGCAAATGAGCGTAATTAAGTGAAGCACAAATACCTTTAAAAACAAACTGCATAAGGTCAGGTGGTGCTTTTTAAAGTCTAAAAAGTAATTTCTTCTGCCAGATGTCTCAGTCAAAACAATAAAAACAAAAGACATAGCTTGAGAACATCATGGGTTTGAACATTGTGCGAAACATTTTTGATAATATAATTACACAACTCAACTAAATATACAACAAAGATATACTAGTTTTTAGATTGTTAATGCAGAAATGTTACATATTGTAAATTTAAGTTTGGCCACTTTTGGCAAATGACCACTCACGTGCTAGCCAGCCTATCGCACACAGGAGCTAACCACTTGCAATAGCTCCTCAAGTGAAGTAACTTTCTAACTGTAATTTAACAGCTTGATTTGCTTGATTGCTTGTAAGATAGTCAATCAACACAGTTTTAGAGAGGTATACTTGTACTATTGCTCTGTTAAAAGCCATTTTTACACTGAAATTTTGTGTATATTTGTAGATTTTTTAAAAACAGGTTAACCTGTTAATAGGTAGATGCCAGTAGAGAAGCTGGCCTTTTTTTGTTGTTGCGTCCTGTTTAACTTAACAGAAGTTAGACCTAAATGCTTTGACAGAAAGCCAGTAAAAAAATTACATTGAATGTTGGGTAACTGCAGAAAATAGCCCTGTTAGAAACAAAAGTTTGGAAAAGTAAAATTTTTAAAGCATGAATGGGATCGTCAGCAGTAAAAAACTGTCGTACAGCTAAATTTAAACCACACTATGGTCTCATGACTCCAACTTCATCATCATAAATCCTTCTCCTACACTTAACAGTACACATATTATCATTCGAGTTGAGTTTGATTTTTAACACAGTGTAAGAGCACAGGCACAACCCCAATGACACTGTAAAGGCAGACCAGGAAATAGATTAGTTACTGTGTGTCAAGGTCACAAAAAAGGATCCAAGAGCAAAAAAAACAACACAAGCAGGATGAAACAAAAAGAAAGCTTTAATAAGAAAAGGTGATAACAGACAAAGTAACAAAATCTGATTACAAACCATGATGACTAGTGGTGCACAGGCAAGAGTAAGACCAAAGGAAGGACCAACAAGTAGAATCAGACGACAAATGACAGGGAAGAGGCACAGTCTCATATACTCAGAGGTAAAGAGAACGAGGGACAGGTGATAGTCATAATAAAAAAGGGTGGGAAAGCAACAAGGACAGGAAGTAACAGTAGAAAATAAACAATAGAAAATTCACATAAAAACAAAACAAAATTAAAAAAACAATAAACAGAGTGCAAAATGCAAACCATGACACATCAACCATGACAGCTGAACCCCCCTTGTTAAGGGTTTTCCTGTTGTTGTGGGTATTTTTGTATCAAAAACAGTTTTAATCCATTTGGTCTTTATGCCCTAAGATGACGGAAGTACATGAAGACTTTTGTGTTGGTTCTTGCAACTAACAACAGAATAGTTTGTGTGATTTTGTCTGATTTTATTTTATTTTTTTAAATATTTTATTTTCAGTTTTGTGTGCAACACATATAGTACAAACCTCAATATACCAACAGTATAAAGACATAAACC
>JAQLOL010014163.1:0-29990 GCA_029783665.1 Naso thynnoides
ACACTGGAAATGATGAGACTACAGGGAATGTCGCAGGTATGATGTCAGTAAGACTGGCAACGAGTTATTTCTCCGCCTGATTTAGCAGAGAACTGCGCATGTCTGGCCTAAAAAATTGGCGAGCCTCCTGAGCTGAACTGTTGTGTCGCTCCTGTCATGCGTCTCCCCCGCGCCGGGAAAATAAGCAGTCGTGCTGTTGAGGCAGACGTGACGCAGGTGCTGGATGTGTGTTCCTGGCGTTACTCATGGCGATAATGCTTACTGTTGGTCCAAGGCTTTGCAGTGTGTACAATAAGCTTTGTGATTTTTCAGTTCAAAATGGTCCCACGCCAAACTTTGCCTTGACCTCTTCACGTTTACATTTAATATTTTACGGCAGCCATGATGGCATCTGGTGAGCAGCTGAGTATTTCCATTTTCTCTGTCACCCCATGTTTGTAAGATTTCTCATTGCTGCCACAAAATGAACTTCATTGCACCGCTTCAAGACTCACACAATGCAACAGCACCTCTATTTGACACTTACATTGAATAGATAATAATTTAAGGTGATCGACAAAATTCTTAACAACCAACTATTAATCAGCATATTTTTAAAAAGGATTGTCTGTGCTCAGCCTTTTGCAAACAGTCACTAAAGCAGTGACATACTTTCTCCTCTCACCATATAAATTTGTTCCTTTTTATCTTCATTCATTTATTTCTTCTCTGTTTCTATCTTTCCTCCTTCCTGAATATAGAAAATGTGTTGCCATGGGAGCATTTGTGTCATCTTTTTCTGCAGTGTTTTTCACTCATGTATGTACTTCCTGAACCCACAAGCTGTCCGTCCATCAACAACCTTTTCAGTCAGTAATGGAACAGACAGACGGCTTCATCAGATGGACAGCAAGTGCAAATGCTTTCTATGTTGTATAACTTATAAGAGTTGAATAATTATGAGTGAGGGAGAAATGCAACTGTGACCACATAGGATCTTTCACTTGCCAGTGTCAGGCAAACTGGAAACTGTGAAATAGAAACATTAGTTTGCAGATTCAGCAAGACAATTCAGCTGCCTGGTCAGCTTTTTTTTTTTTTTTAGGAATGTAAACGGATACGAATACACGAGTTTCATCCTTAAATTTTTTTTTAAACAATTTCAACTGTATTTGCTATGCAGTGCAGGATGTATCGAAGATTATTATTTTTCCTTCACTTCTGATATGAGGGGTGGCACGGTGGAGCGGTGGTTAGCCCTGTTGGATGATTCTGAGTTCGAGCCCAGCCTGCATGTTCTACCCATGTCTGTGCTCCCGCTTCCTTTTTCAGTCCAACAGACATACAGTAAAGGGTTTAAGTGTTTTAGGTTGGAGCCTTTATGTGTTTTTGTCTCTATTTGTCAGACTTGTGATAAATTGGTGACTTATGTACCCTGCTCACAGCCAAAGTCAGCTGGGATTGGCTTCCCCCTCAGCAGCCTAGGATAACAGATGGGAAGATGGACCCGATATCAAGGCCTGGCATCACGGGTTTCTTAAAACCGTAGAAGTAAAGTTAAGGACTGTCTCAAAAGTGCATGCAAAAAGTGGAAAGAACTTCTAAGATTTTTAGATAAGTGTGTTGGCCGTTCACAGAAAATAGCCTTCTTTCTACATAAATGCTGAAAACTGACGTTATTTTGACTGAGGCCATTACAAATCAATGAATGCAGCTCAAGGCAGTATTATTTTTGTCGTTGCTGGGAGGCAGGATTCAAATACAATACAAAATGTACAAAGTGGAGCACAACCTGATTTTGGCGAGGTGCAGACTAGCAGGACATCAAACTCATAAAAAGAAAGCTGCACACTCAAAAATTCTCTTCTTCGTGCTTTTACTTCGACCAACCAGTTTCAGCACTATGTGCCTCGTCAGGGTGATTATAAAAGAGTAAGTGTTAACCTTAAAAAGGATTGATTAACCCAGGTGTGAGTTCCAACAGCTGGTCTATAGTACAGGCAGTAACAATAGGCCAGATGTTAGAAATATGTAAATCAGATTGGTTGGCAAAATGAATTTGTGAATGATTGCAGATTTATGTTCCTACTCTGTATGTTAATTTACATACCTGGGTTAATCAGTCCTTTTTAACAGGGGTCTCCAACCCTTTTCAGCCCTGGGACACCTTGATCAATAGAGAAATAGCGCAGAGATGAGAAAAAAGAAAACAGAAGAAGTGTTGCGTTTTAAGATGAGCCAATTGTTTTTAACCTATTTTTTACTCAGTCATTATCATTTTTGTGAAAAGTAGGTTATTATTGCCCATTAATGTTCGAGTTTGCTTTTAACTGAGTTTACTTAATGTAATTATTTTTAATAATATATAATAATATAGTGCATTTAATTAAAAAAACTTCCCACATATAAATTTTTTTGATGAAAAATTTAACAATTTTTGGGGACCTCCTGCAGCACCTCCACGGACCCTCTAGGGGTCACGACCCCCTGGTTGAAGACCACTGCTTTTTATGGTTCACTCTTCTTTTGTAATCACCCTGACGAGGCACGTAGTGCTGAAACAGGTTGGCCGAAGTAAAAGCACTAAAAGGAGAATATTTGAGTTTGCGACTTTTCTTTTCATAGGATTCAAATACAAATCATGCTTTTGATTTGATTAATTAGGCACACAGCTGAAATGTTACGCTGTATTGTCTGTGTCTTTTGTTCTCAGTTGAGCTTCCAGGTAAGCATTAATAGTGTAACCCAAAAAATTAAGCTGCCAAAATGATTTCTGACAACATCTGGTGTGGAGTGTAACCGCTTTCAGTATCAATCTGAATGTGCAATTTTTTTTTTTTTGAGCAGATTGCAATATCTTGGCTTTCATAAAAAAAAGATTGTTGCATAAAAAATCTTTTCCCAAATTACTATGTTTCCATGATGTGCACTGTAAGTGATTATGCTGTCCAAAATGCACAAATCCAATGATTTTTAAGACCAGATTTACCAGAATAAATAGCAATAAGAAATATGAATCTACATAAAGCAATATTAAATAGCTTTTTCGACCCAAAAGAACAATCCAAATGATCAACTGTTTATTTTTTTTAATAATACAAAAAATTATACATGTGTTTGTGCTTTAGTGATTTGGGGTGGCAGACGGGCAGCAGGGGGCGTGGCCTTCAGTCCTCTTCTGCAGAAATCTAGCAGAGTTGCGCTGGAATTATGCTTTCTGCTTGTACAGCAGAAATAAGAGACATGGAATCAGGTCGAGAAACATCGGGGGCTTTTCTCCTAGCTGCAACCCATTATTCTTCCATATCCAACCATTTTTTTCCTGTACAACTGCCTCAGCGTAGTTACACATTTCTTGATGTGCAGGGCAGGCGATTTTCCGCCGCATGGCCGCACTGACCCTTGCGGATGTGTCAGGCATAATTTCAGCATTAGGGAGTGCATTTTATTTCATGACACCACACACACACTTTCAGTAACAAAGTGATGGTGTTTTTGAAGAAAGCACCATGATCTCATGAGCTCCACTCCCTGTTTTTTTAATTTGTTTCCTTGTTTGTTTGCTTGTCAGGTGGCGAGATGGGAGTATCATACACGGAGACTCTCCAGACTTTTTGGGAGCCCCTACCTCGCCTGTTACTGCCTGGGCTTCGTCATCATCCTGCTCAACGTATATCGTAGCCACAGGTGAAGGACACACCTTTCTCCTTCCTCTGCTCAGCTGTAGTTATCTTGCAGTGTCTAACTACTTTTAGCTAGGAGTGAACCTACAGCCTGAAACTACTAGTTTTAAAATTGTGCGAACCCTTGCTGCCATTCAGTAAGGACAAGAGTTTATGCTACTCAGCAGAGCTGATCTTTTCAGGTGAAGAAATGAAGTAAACTTAAAAGTATAAGGAAATTGCAGTCGTTAAAATGGCCACTTGAGTATCCGAAAGTAAGCCAATCCATTAAAATGTCCCAACTTTACAGTAGAAATAAACATATATTTGCAGACAGATAACGAACGGCGATTTTGCTCTAGGTGACGCGTTGTAGTCATTGTGACTTCCAACTTCTCCAATTATGTTTAATTGTGACTCCAAAAACCCTGATGGTGACACCATAAAGTCACTTTGTCCACTGTTGAACTACATCCCTTTTCTTTTTTTCCCTGTTCAGTGATAGCCAGGCGTTAAGTTTTTGGGTTGTCTATACGTAAGTACGTTGTACGTATGTACGTACATTCGGGCAATTCTTGTTAATGTGATATCTCCAGAGGTCACTGCAGCCTCATGTTCATCTCGTGCTTGTGAACTCAGTATCTCAGGAATGTCCTGTGGGAATTTTTTCACATTTGGTTCAACCATCAACTTGGACTCAAAGATGAAATTGATTTGAATTTGAAGATCCAAGGTCACTGGGACCTCACATCTTAAGAAACGCAATATCTCAAGAACACAAAAAACAAATAACTAGTAAATTTATCTAATAGATTCTGTTGTTACTTTAGTCTTCAGCAGTGTGCGATTTGTGGAAAAACAAACTCGAAGGAGGGGGGGCATTGTTCAACAAAGTTAATGGGTACTGTCATCTTTTGATCTGAGCTTGAACATCATTGAATTCATTTTTTTTCACTTGAACCAACTGTCTTCGTCACAGTAAAATTATATAACAATAATTATATTCTATCATCCACAGTAATTATACTCCATCATGCAACATGCCCACGTAGTGGTTGAGGAAATTCAGATTTAATCATCTTAGTCCAGAGGCAAGGTGGACCGAAAGCACCCACTTGCACCTGTGTGGGCTCCAGTCGTGCTGGCTGCTGGTTGACATTATTTGTCCCGCCATCTAGGCTATCCGTGACCTTTTCAGTCGATTTTTCCTTACAAAAAATGATGAAATGTTCTGTTGCCATTTCATGTTGGTAATCACTTTACAAAGCTGCTATCAAACTTCAATAGTAAGCTAGTGGTTACTGTTTATTGTCAGCTCACTTGACACTAGCAGGGACAAATTCATGGAACTGGATTTTGTGTGTCATTCCAAACGTGAAGCGCAGTCATCATCGCAACTGCAACATAATATGATAGTTTGATCCACTGATCCACTTATGATTCAGATCCATAATGTCTTCTAAATTAGCCTGTGTTATTTATCAACTTGCATCACCTACAGGCGGAAATATGAGATACAGTTAATGTAGTCGGACCAGAAGTGGGGATAAGACGTATTTTACCCCACCAGGGATAAAAACTCAATGACCATTTGGGGGTGGGGGTATCAAGAACCCCCCTCTGAACAATTTGCACCCAGATCTTCATTTGATTCCATCATTTTTATTGAGAAGTGCATGACATTATCCTTGTCAGTTGTACAACTTGGCCCAACCCTGCTTCTTCCTGCACCTCACGTTTTCCGTTGCTGTTTTTTCTCACTTATATTTTCTTACTTAAAGAGAGTAAATGATTTATTTGGCTTTCTTTCCTTTTACTGTCTGCAATTTGAGTGTATCATTGTTTCCAGGGTCCTGCAGTATGATTCTTATCTAGAAATTGCCACAATCTGACACAACAAAACAACTTTTTAAGCGCAGCTTTAGGCACTGATGTCTCCACAGTTTGTCGAATCGTTCTCAACCGTTACAGCCACGTTTAAAACATCTGTCTTTCTTCGGTTTTTGAGTTCTTTGTCTCTTACAATGTTAGTGTTTATCAAGAGACGAAGGTCCCTGGGGACAAAGGGGTGAACCTTCTCCAGTGACCTGGAATCGAGAAAGCTTTATCTTTATAAGTCAGAGAGAACAGTGCCACCTTTCTGTTTGGTGCCATGCAACACTTAGTTTCCTGCACACAGACTCACAGTGTTAAATGCAGGGTGAAGCGATGTCTTACATAATTTTTTGCTTAATTACCCAGTTTTCTTTTGTCTTTCTTGTTGAAGATGAATAATCTACCCAGCAGAGCAACGTCGATAACCTTTTGGCCATTCTGTTCAGTCTCAAGCACAAAAGTGTTGCTCTACTCTCCCTGAGTTGCTGTTTTCGGTTTTCTTATACTTCCTCCTCTGCTTCTTTCCCACACCTCTGTCTTCTCTTCTTCCTTCCTCCCATCCTAATCCGCGCCCACGGCTCTGTATGTGCCAGTGTCACCCCACGCCTGCCATCATACAGTACCCATTGGAGGCACACGCGCCCACACCTCCCACTATGGATCAAAACAGTGACAAAGCACCCTTGGCAAAACCGCACATATACAGTATGCCGGTGCGAGAAGATTTTCTTTTCCTCTCTCAAAGGATGTCTGTGATGGCTGTTGCTGGGCAACAACACTTTGGTAACAAGCTGCTTCGAGGCGATAAATCGTCGTTCCAGCTTTCTCTCAAGCTTCTGAGGAGAATGTTTATCAAGAGACAGCAGTGTTAGAAACTAAAAATAATAACAGAAAAAAATTCATCTTCTCAGATGTAATAGGAGCAGAGCAAAGTGAATAATGACGAGAATGTTTAGTTGTTGGACTTAATCACATAAAGCAACCCTTTGAAAGGACATGTAATGACATGCTTTTAGTTGCCCTTTAATAGAGGGCTTTTACTTGTTACTTCTATGCTGTAAAATTCAAAAGCACATGTGCACACGCCTCTAAGAGCTTCTCTGATTTTGCACAAGGGGGTGAGTTTTTTTAGTGGAGGGATAAACTACACGGCTTGTATTATGTCTTCTGTGCTTTGCCAAATCTGGTGTCTGTTTGGAATCGGGCTGACAAATATCATACGGAGTAATCAATAAGGGGCTGGAGTTTGAAAGATTTCCCTGACAAAATTCGGGTCCCAAATTTTTGCACACAACTTACATCTTGCTGTAAAATATTTATTTGATTAGCCAAGGATAATGTTCAACTAGCCAGTCATTATTTCGAAAAGAACCCTGACAGGGTGATGCTTGTATAAGCCTGAAGAGTTCCTCTTTTGTCATCATGACTGGCTCGCTGGACATTATCCCGTGTATTGCATGGCTATTTACTAAAGCAGGGGTTCCCAAATTTTTCAGCCCACGTACCCCCAGAAAATGGTGACAGAGACTGGAGGTGGCATCAAACATTGTGAACAGCCACACCAACGTACTATAATGCCTACACGGGCATTAATACGACACAAAAGAACAACAGCCTAACAGATGTAATATTATTTTAAAGTAATTTAAGAAAGAATAAAACTGGACTTTAACCAAAATGGGTTAAAAATGCAATTATATATTTTTTTTTTCTTTAAATTGCTTTTTGTAGGGCATCTCGCAGCCCCTTAACCCCCACTTTTGGAATCACTGTGCTAAAAAAAAACATTGATTTAAATATTGTTTTATTGATGTTACAAAAAAAATAGCTTGTTAGATTTTATGGTCGGAACTGCTTGCATAGCAACATAGTGTTAATGTTAGCTGTTTCCCGTTTTGGATCCGTGGTTGGGAAACAGTGCTGAAATTGTTTTTGCGTCACTTTACCAGCAGTCGTCAAACAGGAAACGGGAGACCCCACTTTGGCCTTGAGAAGATTTGGTCCTTTTTAACAACTTAAGTCGGCACTGTTCGTCCAAACAACTGCTTAACTGCTATCTGCTGGGTTTTTTTCAATCGCTACACACACGCATTACTAACCGCTGCCTCACTTTAGCTTAACCACACTTTTGAAGGAGCCAAGCTTCTCTTGCAACAGTCAACTACAGGCTCTGTTCTTTAGAGAAAACTCCCAAACCAGGGAAGGTGCCTGAAACCGCGACATTTGAAAACATGCCATCCACAGGCTGTCGTCTCACCTTCTCACAAAGCACAGTGAATGAATGATAGACACACAGACACCAGACTTCTTTCAGTGGATTGATATGACAGGACGTGAACCTCCGGAGCCCACAGATGAGCCGGGTCCGAACGGCGTCCCTAACAATGTGCTGTTATTCATAGCTGCTATACAGAAATAACAGACCTTAGAATGCAGTGATTGACCAATTAGAGTTGAGTATTCAACAAAGCCATGTAACAAAGATTTACAACTTGTATTCATCAATATGATAAAAGTGCAAGTTTCTAAAATAAACCACTTAAGAGTCAAGAGCAGTTAGGCTGTTATGGCTGCCTTTTGAAATTGCAATAAGATCATTTCATTTAACTACTTTCCATCATTTTTACAGAGACTTTTTCAGAGTATCCATTCATTATTTTCTTGTAGGTATTTCAGGCTGATGTCACGGCATACCTTCGCCTTGAATGAAATGTGACTGAAGACAGTTTAATGGCAGATAGAAATTACAAGGGAACATTCATGTGAGCTGCCTGTGCTTTCAAGCTTACATAAAACTTAATTGCTGCAATTATTTCCAAATGGACACAGCCGTGTGAGACATCTGGAGGAATGGCGCATTAAACGCAATGTTAGGTTGACATTTACGGTTTCGTATTCTCCTGTCGATGGCAGATTTTCAGACCAGTATTGTAGAATTTAGTCATTGAAATCGTTCGCTGGCTGGTCGCACTGTCCACTTAGTGCCCGGTGGCAGTTTGATAAGCTGCTTATCAAATAGAATCAGATCTACTGTTGCTTTGATTGGGATGTAGAGAGTTCAGAGAGACAGTTCAGATGGGATCTGTGCTATCAAGTGTTCAAGTTCAGTGTATTTAAAAAAAAAAAACCTGTGCAATATGATCAGTGTGGTTAATCATTTTACAGTACAGAATATACTAACATATTATAGCAGTACATAACATCTCTATAGCCTCAGAGTACAAAATGAGCATATTTCCACAGGTTTCCTGGGGTTTCTCAAGGACTATTAATTACCTCTTCACTTGCTAAAACGAAAAAAAGAAAAAGCTCCTCAGGAATTTAAAAATCAAAACCGCATGATTTTTTTTTTTTTCAGACTAGAATTGTGCATAATAGCATCAATAAAGATGATTTCTTGCAATGAGCAGTGAACACCATGTCAAACTTGCCTGGATGCCATTTTGAAAGGTTTTCTTCTTCTTCTTCTACTTTTCTTAGTAAGACACCCTGGTAAGCTGACAGCATTGTTTATCTTCATTGGAGCTTTTGCCCCTCTGCAGTGGCTCTTTGTGGCTCCGACAAAAAAATTTCATAGAAATGAATCACAGTTACAAATTTTAACATCATCATTGGTCTGAGGCTAAAGCAATGTTTTTTAACCTGCGTGTTTCAGATGTGTCTCTGCTCCAGCACACCTGATTCAAAAGAATGGCTCGTTATCAGACTGCAGCAGAGCTTCGTAACGAGCTGACCAGTCGAATCAAAACAGAGGTTTTGTCTGTTCAGGCGATTAAAGCATCACAAATTCTTGCTGTGTTGTTGCTGAGAGACATTGCAGACTACACGTTCCTCCCCGATCACTCATTGTTTGCAGTTCGAGACGTGCGCGATGTCATCATCAAAGAAGCGCCAGCCACGGACTACTAGCCGTCGTAAGAGGCAAGCAAAAAATCAAACATGCTAGTCTTTCTGTTGTGAGGCCTCTTAGATTGTCTATCAGTTATGACACACCACGCAAGGTGAAACGACCAACTGTTGCGCTGGGAAAACTATTTTCCTCAAGTCATCTTTCCATTCTCTGATTGTAAAAAAAAATGCAAAGTTACATGAAATAGTATCTGTGCTCTCAAGCTGTGATTTTGTCATTGTATTGAATGAACATGAGCGCATATTGTGTTTTACGATTGGGCTGAGGGGGGATTGCTACATGGCTGAGGATTCCAACTCAAACTTAAACTGACTTTTGTCAAAATTTAACTGAAACTAGTTTATGCATTTTCACTTTCACTGTTTTAATGCCACACTGCTGTGAAATCTTAAATTTATTATCAAAGTTGGCAATTTTTTAAAATTAATTTCCGCAAACACAAGTACACAAAACACAAATAGGTTGTTCAAGGTTTAAGTACTTGCTAAGCATAAATAGCCCACTGTGAAAACAATTAGATGGTCATATAACTTTACGATCAGCTAATTTAGATGTTTAAAGTTGGTACCTTCATTATGAGGCTCAAATATGTTTTGTGGCTCCAGACTGATTTTTATGGCGAGGATGGGGGGCAAAATGGCTCTTTTGATAGCAAAGATTGCTGACCCCTGACCTTCATGATGGGATGGAAGTGTGCTTAGTTGCACAACAACCTTTTTTCTGCAGCTCTTCACCAGCAGCTCACTGTTGGTGTTACAGATTTTACCTTCCCTCCCGACTTCTTTCTCTTTCTTTGCACACCTGGTTCCTGAGGTAAATGTCCCATTCATTTTTTTGCAAAGGACAGTGTTACATGACTCACAGTTTGTGCTCCTACAGCTTTGATGGGCACTAAACTTTACCAGTTCAATCATCAGTACAAAAGTTTAACAGCTGTGTTAGAAAACATCAGATTCCTCAATATAGGTCAAAGGTGTAAGCCTGTGCACATAATTTCTGGGCAGTGGTTGCCATAAAGTCTGAGAAGCAGGTTCGTAATTTTCTGTATCTGCTGGTGGAGAAATAGGATATTGTAAATCGAGGTGGGGAAAGTGGATTACAGCTTCCAGATAACTATGGCCGTCTTTACACTAAATGGCTTAAGTGCCTCGGTTCAGATTTTTTCCTCTCATGTGGCACAGATCGGAAATTTATTATGAACATGTTAGCAGCGAAAATGCACAGGGGATCAACAATGTGGAAATATATCAGATGTGAATCAGATTCGTGCAATGCATCTGTCATCTGAGCAGACAGATTGGATATTCCTTGTTTTTGTGAGTCACACATCACTGAAAATGTGACAGTATTGCATTTTTAATGAGGTAAACCAATGTGTAAAGGAACCTCTGTGCTCACTACTGAAAACATAAATGAAACGGTAAATGTGCATTGGAGGATGAGTCAAAAGACAGCTAACGAGAGTTTGATGACGACAGATAACAGATTGATGTTACAAAGCATACAACTAGAGAATAACAGGTGAGAGTAAGCTGTGGGGGTGAGGAAACCGTGCAGGCACAACGCAGGGTTTGTACAGACACACATTTATTTCAGCTGTGATGGGAGAGCACTGTTTAAAGACTCGGGGCTGTGGTTCAAATTTTAGCTGCAGGGTAGCCACTTTTTGTCTAATTTCAGCCACGACTCGTTTCCATCTGGTCGTCAAACCCTCATTTGCATGGAGGTTGTTTCAAATGTTAAGCCGCTGTAATGTGATTGTAGATAAGGGATGTGGGTCACTTTTAGAAGGAGATGTAAGAAGGTGGTCAAAAAATTGGATACATCACACTGGAAGTGAGCATCAAGGTCTGTAGTTGAAATTCAGTCTGTTTGAATTTTACAGGATGAACTTAAAACTGGTTATTAGCAGTCTAAATGCTAGAGTAATGCCTCACGTCTTACCTACTTCGACAAATGAGATTTAATTTAATTTAAAGTTTCCTTTTCAACAGACACAGGTACACAATATGCTAAGAATTATTTCTCGGGTGTACAGTCTACCTGTATACAAACATGCTTTTCTGTCCTTTTCTATTGCACAAGGACTTGTGTTGTAAATATACAAACTTTAATTCCCTTGTCTACCTCTGTGTTGCAAAAGGGTGAACACATGACCTTGCACCTTGTAATTTATAGAGAAAGAAAAGCAGCTCTTTCGACTTTACAGCTACAGCAACAGCATCACTAATGTGAGTCACAAATCCATCATTTCTACTCATATCTTTACAATAAAAGCCTCTCAGTTGCCGTAGTCGCTGATAGAATGTTTTTAATGTGAAGCAGCAGCAGAAATTTTGTTTAGCATTAGCAGTAAATTAAAGCTTGGGTTGGTAAGACTGTAGCCTGGCTCCGCCCTCCTTCTGCTCATCTCAGTTTTGAGAATCAGTCTGGTAATGAGGCCCATCTTTAGAACTGCAGAGACAAATTTTGACAGACCAGGCAGCGACTAGCGGGAGTGGTTAAATTCGATGACGTAGAAGTCAAATGCTTGTTCGCAATAGTTCAATCATGGCAGAGGCCTACGGTTTTGGTTTACAAGGCTACGAAAATCCTCCTTTATTGAAAACTACAGGATATTAGATAAAAGGAAAGTTCCAACCAGATGGATAGCAATCTTGGGGACACAAAATGTACTTCTTTTTTTGTGATTACTACACGTACAGAAGAACAGGAGCCTTTAGTAGGAATCTATCTACCTATCTCTGTGCGATGCAGACATTAGACTCACACAGCCTCAAGTACCACACAGCACACTAATAAACAGTGTAAAAAAAGCACTAAAAATGATGAAAATAGCCAATATCACAACACAACATTACAGTATCTATGTGATTATTTCACAACTTGTGGAAAACCAGTGTTAACCACCACTTGTCTTGTCTGTGGCCTGCATGCTACTGATGTTAGAGCCATTGTCTCCAGAGGGCAAGAGGACGGGGCTTCCAGTGTTAGCGGTTAGCTGCGACCTGTAACTGGGTGCTAATGTGGTTTTATTTCAAACAAAAAAACGTCTAATTGTCTCTTTACATGATGCATGGCGGCTCAGAATCTCAAGCACAACACAATATAAGAGTAATTATGTGATTATTGGAAAGATCGTTTGATCGTTTCACTGAACAGCCGAGCCCACAGCATACATCATACAGTCAATTTCAATGACGATTGGTTTAAGTTTAGGTCTGAATAGGAATGAATAGCTGTGCGAGTGATGAGCGGAGATTTTTGCAGCTCAGCTCTGCTCACATGCTTTGCTGAAGTGCGATGATAAAACCAAAACAGCACACCACACTCTTACAGATTCCATTCCAAAACACCCAAAGTGCCGACTCTTGACTCAAAAGGAAACAAACATGGTGGACTACCAGGTAATGAGATGGTCCTTTGTTTCTGATAGCTTTTAAACTTCGTGCTTTGTGTTTGTTATTGGTGCCGCTCATGCGGTTGTGATACTTCCATGAGCTCACTTCCCAATCTGCTATCATTAAGTTTCGCACGTACGAAACGTGTCTTCGTCTGAAATCCCGATGTGTGGGTTCCTGTGTTGAGCAAGGTACTTCTAAAATGTAATATTGCCTATAGGATATTACTAGTTATTTTCATTTGAAAGTAATAAGTTACCTTAAAATGTTACTCTCTGTATAAAGTAATGTCTTACCGATTACAGTACTTTTGTATTACTTTTACCAAAAATAACCACAGACGTATGGCTAAAGTTTAAAAATAGAAGCGGGATATTCCTCTTCCTGTGTAACACAGCAGGGGTGTTTGCTACACTTTGAATTCACACTTGATCACTTTGGCTAGGACAATAAATAGGAATGAAAACAATGAAATTTAAGAATATTTAAAGCTTAAATATTTGCAGCGATCCCCCTGTCGCAAAAAAAAAGATGGATACGTCTCCATCGCCCTGGACAGTGTGCACATTTATGCGTGGCACAGCGGTGTAACTTTGATTACATCAATCTCAGGATGCGCCGACGTGATCAATCATGATTGACATCAAAGGATCAAAAAGGGACATCGCTAGTTTAAATATTTAAGGTCCGAAATTGGCCCGATTATCTTGTAGTGTGTACCTTGCTTATTGCTGGTTGGTCGTCCAGTGAATTCATTGGTGTCGTCTGAATTGATTGGTTGCTGTATCTTTAGACATTGGATTATTTTTCCCAGAGCATTTGATATTTTTTATGGAAAGGCGCTGTTAAAAGTTCATTTTATTCACAAATCTGTCAATAAATGCTTCTTAACAGAGCTACCAACCCTGCCTTTAACCAATCAGATCAGCAAAAGACTTGTTGTTCGAAGAGGAGAATGTCACTGTTTGCTTGCCAGTGGTGCTGCTTTCAATTAGGACTAGAGTTGCAAATATAGTAGCATGATTTTCCCTTTTAGTCGAGTCACAACATAAATGCATTTCATTTCAGCTCTGCTTGAAACTGCACACATATAAAACATTCCTCTGCAAAAACCCAATTAGTAATTCAAACCCCAACTAAATGACAGACTGACTAATAGACCGTCAGACGAATTACCTTACAGCTTTGTTGTTGTGATGCTTGTTTGTTGGTTTTAATGACTTGCTATACACAGGCGTGCAGATTAGCTGATTGGCAACCGTCTTTTTATAGCTCCAACACAGATTTATTGCCAGTTTGCCAGACATGTAGTGGATGCAGAGTGTGTATTTTTATCCGTTAAATACACAGAAGCAATGCACTCCACTGATCAGGCTCGATAATAAACCTTCAGAAAAATCACCAGGGGATTTAACGAGTCCATTATCTCAGTGTGGTAATTGGTTCTTCTGCTATTCACAGAAAGTCTAATGAGATGGGAGGATCAGGAAATGTGCATTTAGAAATGCAAAATGAAATAAAAATGTTACACTGCAATTCCTTCCATGTATATACACAGGAAATATGAAAAGCTAAATAAAGAACACTACAAAACCCATATTTAGAAATATGATTAGTCTCTGGCAAACGTGCACATATTTCAAAAACGTTTATGTGGGTTAATTTGTCCTGTCAGTTCCCTCAACAGAGGCACGAGCTCAGAACTAAAGTTGGTCCCTGGTGCTGTGTGATGTGTTTTTGGTCAATAGATGTTCATGCAATACCTCATCGCAATATTAACACTTATGAAGGGAAATTAAAAGAGCCCCCAGTGTCCCACCACAGAGGAAAATACCTGTAGATGAGGATCATGGGAGTTGCAGATTGTCATGGAAACAGAGGAGTGATCTGATACATGCATTTTGTGAACAGATGTGATCATCGCCACTGTCAACTGACGTCTTCCACATCTTCCACAGAAATAATTAATTTTAGTCTCAAGTTTTGACTTTTGGGTGTTTTGCTGTTATTAGACTGACTGTAATGTGCTGGACCCTTCTGTCTCACTCAGAGTGTGATTCTGCTGTTTGTGTGATTTAATCTCAAACAAGATTACCACAAAATTTTGTTAATTGTTCTTTTTGGACTGGAGAGACATGGGGTTTCTTTTTACTTCCTTCGTTTGTTGTCAAAATATCCTGCTGTCAGTGGGATGTGTGTGCAAATGGTCAAGCGGTTGTTCCACATTACTACACACATTTAACACGGCTCTTCCTTATTTTTGGCTGGACCGCAAAAGCGGGCAAGTTCTACCAATGCGTTTGTTGCTGAGTGAGTGGGGCGACCAAATTTCAGTTTTGGACAGACTGTCATCAGTGTTGCCTCAATGGTTATTGCCCTTCCAAAATTAATCTGCGCCAACAATCCTATGTCACCAATGGACATTTCGCCTCCTGTAGAGTGACCCACCATTAGCGATGGGAATAGGGAACCGATTCCAGTTGAGAACCGATAAAAAATTGGTTCTCAACTGGAGAACCAATTGATATCCGAATCGGTATTATATGCCTCCAAGCTTATCAATTCCTCTGATCAATGCCCAGGCATGTGATGCTGAAATGAAAAAGGAGGAACTCAACTGATAGGGCAGTACAGCTTGCAGACTGTGTACAGCAAGCTCACTGATAAACAATGGTAATAATAAAATAGTTGCGATGTGGATACAGAGAACCTGTGTCGCCGCACGTTTTTCAACACAGAAAATCTGTTCAGGAATCAATAAAGGAAAGAGTCGGACCATTAAGCAGAATCGATTATGGCATTGGTATCAGTAAAATCTTACCAATTCCCATCCCTACCCACCATGCATTGTGAAAAGAGACAGGCAGTTGAATAATAAATAGCAAATAGACATTGAAATCACATCACATATCACTGAGTAAGTACACAGAGGACAGGGGGACCTACAGCGGTGCTTCTTGAGTCCTGCTGTCACCTCAACAAGAGCTGCCCACAAGGAATAAGTAGACAGACAGGTGGCAGCTACATTTACACGTATTAATTCGGCACTTTTTAAACTCATATCAAAGACACCACATACTACCACATTACTGTTTTTTGGTCCTGTAATGTGGCTTTGTGAGTCTAAATGTGGAATATTTCTTCACAGTAGGCAACAAGTAGGTAATCAGAGCTGTTTACGTGGTGTGTGTGTGTTTTCACCTAGTCTTCTTCTGCTGCTTGACACTTGTAACTTTTTATCAGACATATCAGTAAGAGGCAGCTATACCAGCAAAAGTAGGTTAAAAAATTCTTGCTTAATTATAACAACAGTTTGTATATCTGTGGAGAGTAATTTTGCCTTCGCACAGGCGCAGCGTGTACGAGCCTGTTTGTCGCTGTTTGTGGTGTGAACAGTGCTACTTTTTGGCCCAACAGCGGCAGACAAAAAATGATCCAGCAGCCAGTCTTTGTCTCAGCTTGTTCTTTGTTGTCAGTTTTGTGTCTATTATAAAACGAAAAAAATAAATAAATAAAACTCTACTGTTCATTTTGTTACCTTACGTGTTACGGTTAAAGCAACAAACTTTTCTCTCTCTCTCTCTTCCCAAAGCACATTAGGGGCCATATTCTTGAGTACTGAACGGCCCTAATGGCAGAGGTTCATTCATTTGCATGCGTAGGAAGATGTTTTTGAAATATGTCGCAAAAAAGCAACAGTTACTCTCTCTTACCTTTACTGCAGGAGCTCTTAACCTCTGTTACCCTGAGGAAACAGTCACAATTTAATCTGTATGTATATTCAAGGAGCAGTTGCTTCACAGATTTCTCACTGATTTAATACTGATGCCCAACATACAGGAGTAAAATTAATTTTACCTCCTAGAGTGTTTGGAGTATTGAGACCAGGGTTACAATAGTTGGGATTTTTCAATAGTTTTAATTTTTATATCGTTTCGACTTTTATTTTTCAATTTCCATTCAGGTTTAATTAGTTGTAAATTAAGTTTATTTTAGTCTATTTTAAAGTGGCTTAGTTTTAGTTTAGTTTAGTTTTGATTACTTTTAGCATTAGTTTTAGTCTTTTTGCTCTCTCCAGACTTTAGCCCTTGCTGGAGTTATATCAGCCAGTAGGACTGGGTATTGTCGAGAAATTAAAGTTGATATCGATTAGACTCGATGTTGATCGATATGCCTGGATACCAGATGAGTAATACGTGTAGATAGCAGAAATACCCAGATAGGCCTAATTCATAACCTTCTCATATTTGTTAAATAATAATGTGTGCATTATTTGTTTTAGTTTACAACAAATCGAGCACAAAATGTAGTTTATCATTTCATTATTTCTTAATGAACACAGAATAGAACATTATCAGAACAGTATGCTCTTAAGTGCAGACTAAACAACTAAGAGTTTGTTTGTTGGGCAGAGCAGTAAAATTAAATGAATTGATTAACAGGCCATACAGAAACTGTTGATTCAGGAACAGGATTCAGTAAATTTCAGGGTAAACTTGTACGGATTGTTAGGCCTATTTAATTTACGGTAAACGTTAGGTAGCCTATATGCAAACTAGCCTGTGCTTGCTGCATGATGACTGCGGACAGAAACGCAGGCCAAGATCGTTGTCACTGAATGGGAATATTAATGATATGGTGAGCAAAAAAAGTCTTTTAACTGTTGTGTCTCAGTTGGAGTGGCTGAGAACAAGTCACCAGGAGAAGCGACATGTCGCGGAATAAAATACAATGGAGAGATTACGGAGAAATGAGTTGGAGTAAGTTACGGCAGGTCTTACGTTAGTGACATGATTTGAGTTGTTGACTTTATTGTTAGCTCACTGTAAATGCGAACGTCAAACTTGTTAGCTAGCAGGCAAACAACATTACATCAGTCCGCTATACAAAATGTGAAGTCAGTTTCATTTTTTACTATAACATTTGCAGGTGTTTATCTCCTCCCAAATTTAAATTGTTTTGTGTATTTTCACTTCCTTAGGATTATAGGAATCTTTTATTAAACTTAACTCATTTCATTTATTATGATACTGTAAAGGAAGGGGCGGGGCTAGATAAGCATTTTGCTTCCTCCTGCTCCTTCTCGAACACATCATTTATTGGTATTTGGTCTTTGGATAAAAATGCTTTATTTTTTATGTTCTGTACTTTTTCTGATTCTGTATATTCCTATTTTTATTTATTTTTTATCTCAGGGTTGTTTGTATGGCCGTTGTTGTGTTGTTTGAGATAAATAACAAAAAAAAGAGACTGAAATAAATAAATAAATTTATCCCTAAATTAATTTGCATACTCCCTTCTTGACAGTTCTTTAAAGACAGATTCAGTGTCCACCCAAAACACCATGACAAAAATGAAAACTAAGGATATTTTCTCAATTATTTAATTTTATTTCACTTAGTTTTGTAAATCTACGATACAGTTTTAGTCAGTTGTTTTTTTTTGGTTTTGTTTTGGAGAGCTTCATTTTTATTTTTATTTCAATTAATGAAACTGATTATCTTCTCTAATTTTCCTTTTTTTAAATTTGTTTTCGTTGACAAAAACAACCTTGGGTGGGACTTGTCAGGACTTTCTCTGATCAAGTCCGAAATTTTCACTTCAAGTTGTTCAAAACTTTGATTTATACCAGCCAATGATTGGAAAAGACTGTGGTGGAAACATGATGGAGAATAAAAAGTACCACATCACATCCTGGAGAAGTTGAAGATAACATTTTGATTTTTGTTTTCTTTTAAATGCATCAGTACTGGAAAGGACGTCTAAGACGTCTGTCTTAGTCAGAATGCAATGAAAGAAATACACGTGCACTGTGGCAGAGATGACAGTGTTTTATAAAATACTACGTCAGAGAAAGACAATAAAGGTCAAGATTTACGCACAAAGCATTTTGATATTGTATTAGCTTAAAATGTCAGGAGTAATGGTGCATGTATGTGTGTGTGTGAGTACCTGACTGTCACTAATTCAGTATACCCTGACTGTTAAGGCTTTTAAAGCTGTTAAAAGTGATGCACCTGCTCATACCTCACTACTGCAAGTGGAAAAATATCACATTTGTAACTTTGACTCATTTTTTTCCTCAGCTGAGTGCTGCTAAATTTGTCACAGGAGTCCATACCCCAAAGAGCAAAAAGCCATTTGTATTGTCTCTTAAGATTCAGTATGCTCATGATAATGTGTTGATTCTGGTTGTACAAAAGCCCTCAGCGCGCACTCAGCTGATTGATACAGACGTCGGTGTGCGTGGGCGCGTGCATTGCCAAGTTCAGCAAGGACAAATGATGCCTTTTTCCTTCTTCAATTTGATGTGTGTGTGTGTGAGTGATCAAGTATCACTCACCTTCACTTTGTCACTTTCTCTGCATTTGAAATTGTCATCTAAAACCCAATTCTCTAGCTGGAATCAAGTCAAACCAGTGCATCACTGAGCTCCACAATCCTCACACGGAGCTAAAACAAGTACTTCCTTATTCCTTTGTTTATTCAGTATTAACATTATCTAACTGAAAAAACTGTTTGATAAGATCTCCCACTGCAGGCATAATTCAAAATAAGCAACGTCTGTCCAATCTCACAAAGTGTAGACTGTTTCCCTCTTTGACAGAGAGAAAAACACATTTTCTGATTTATTTTTTGGAAATTCGTGTGTTTAAAACTTGCACATTTGTGACTCTATAATGTTAGAGAATATTGGAGAGTTTTAAACAAAAAAAAAAAATTATGACTTCAAAACTCAGAAATTTACCCCCCACCCTTTCAGCTCATTTTTTTTTTCTACTACGGTGGCCCTGGTACACTATTGTATAGGAATAAAGCATACGATGTAAAAATAGAGTTTGTTGGAGTACACATAGTGATTCTAAGCATCCCTAAACAAGAACTAAAAAGAGAAGCAAAAGGGCAGAAGGGTTGTGCAGTCAGCATAACACGTTACACAAATAGACTCTGTGCAATTCACAAAGACCCTACAAAAGAATAAATACGTCTATAACTGCTCTGCAAGCAAACAGCATGTTGTTGCTTTGGTGCTCCCTGTGCGTATTACAGTGAGATAACAGGCATTAATTTGGGGCATAAGTTGCCTTTTAAACGTCCCCTTTGACCCTCTGCCAAGAAGCCTTATTTAAAAAGTCCCATTTATGAACACCAGTGCCAATGCCAACATGTTAGAGTAAAAATTAGAGTACCTTTGTAGAGTTTGAGGCAGCCAGAGCTGTAATGAGTCATTGAATAATCGATTAATCGATTGCTAAAAAATTAATCGCCAACTATTTTGACAACTGATTAATCATTTCAGCCACTTTTCTATTAAAGAAGTTAATTAAAAAAAACTGCTGGTTTTTGTGTCTTACGTGTGAGGCTTTGCTGCTTTTCTGTATCATTTATGGAAAACAAGGAATCTTTTTGTTCTGGGCTGTTGTTTGGACCAAAGAAGCAATTTGAAGACATTACATTTGAATCTGCGAAATTGGGTTGAGCATTTTTAGCACTTCTCTGACATTTCATGGAATAAACTATAAATCAGTTGAGCGTAAAAATAATTAAGTAATCGATAAGGAAAATAATCGTTAGTTGCGGCCCTAGTGGCAACTGACGCATATATAAAAGGAGTGTCACGCCATGATTTTCGTGTGATTGTGGCAGCAGTGATTACTGTCACAGCATTTTAATGCAGGAATGCTCGATATTGTACCCTCAAGGCTAAAGTGCGGTGATATCATCGGCCTTGACTCTCATGCTTTCTGTCTTTCCCAACTGTGCTGTAATATGTGGCACGCTGTGAAAGAGACTTTGTCTGAATCCCACGCTGAATCGTCCTCCTCCTCCTTCACATCCTGCTGTCTTTATTTGTTATCAGAGCTTCCGTGTCACATTCTGAAAGGTCCAAAGGGGGCACTTCACAGGAGTGCATCTTATTACTGATACCACTGTCTCTATTGTGTTGATATGCACAGGCACCATAATTATTACTAAAGAGTAAATAAACTCCCCGAGTTTTTGCTGACGTGCATCCTTCCTGAAATTCAAAAAATGCATCTAGAGTGTGAAAAAATGCGTCAATTCGGGCAGTGCCAGGAGGTGGGTCTTTACTGAGAGTAGACCAGGAGAATTGCAAGGTTTGAGTACAGTGACTGAAGTCAACACTTAACTAGGAGAGAACTGTTCATACAAGCGATCTCCTTCGCTGCAGCCTGCCTGAGTCCCGTTCGAGAATCTGTCAGTCAGTTGCTTCCATGTTGGGTTGCCGTTGTGGCATTAAAGGTATTTGCACGCGGCCTTCGTCACTCACTCGAGTGCCTGATCTGCAGAGCGCAGACTCTGCATCGTGGGCAGGTGCAGTATCATGTTTTGGATATATACTCTCAATACCATGTCACCCAATGGTATGAATGATGAGATGGAGTGTCGTCATTTTTTGATTTGATTTTCATGACATCCTGTTTGTATGTGGTCAACTTCTTGTATATGTTTTTGACCCCTCTGACCGTACATAATATACACCAGATACAGGACACATGGAGGTGCCTCTGTAGTCAGTTTAACATACTTCTTGACGGCATACAGCCAGATGATATTTTTGGGTTACCCTATTTGAGCGATTACCAAAATCGACCATGTGATTGCACGTCACTGTGGTCACGTGTCTGTAAGATGGAACTGTTCTTTGTTTTCTGAGTCTGATGAAGAGCAGGTGCTCGAAACCTCACATTGGTGTAAATAATTCTGCAATACTGGAGCCCTGCAGTGTGCGAGCCGTTTTTTCTCTTTCAATATATAATTTACAATAGGCAGGTTTTAATCAGTAGAGGGCGGTCATGACGCAAATTAAAACTGAATATGTAAAATTCAGTTATTTGCTTTAAAATGTCGTGATTTAGACCTGAGTCAATCGTAAACACCACTAAATACATTTTAGCATCAGTTCTCAGCTGAAAAACGTGGTTTAGGGGTTTAGTAACTCTTACAAAATACAGTAACTTTTGCACCATGTCACAGTTCAGCAGTAAATTTCCAAACCGTCAGTCCCTCATTTGTAGCTCAGGAGTGTGCAACATCAGCAGTGACTCGTCATCAGCTGTAACAGTGCATCCAGAGGTTAGTCCCTCACCCCCTACCTGCAATTCCGTCCCCCTGATCCAGTTTCCCATTTCATTTCCAATCCAAATCCCAGCAGTATGCCTTGCACCTACACAGACAGCCCAGCTGTGCCACTTTTGTGTCTGACGTGGCAGAACAACACACAGCATCACATTACACTTCCTGCCTCCTCTGACAAAGGGAGAGCGCTGTAAGACTCACAGCAAAGACCTCGTAACCCAGTTTTCTCTTATCAACCCCAAACCTAGTTTTGATTTGGGGGCCATTTTTTGCATGGAACGTCACATTCAGAATGCAGCCTGCAGGTGCATAATGCTAATATAGACACAAAATGGCTGTTCCATGATTATTTGCAATGTCGGGCACTCTTTCAACACGGCAAATATTAAATTTTAAACTCTGTGACATTCAGAGGCTGCAGGGCAGTTTGGCTTTAACACCATTCACAAAGTTAATAGGAACATAAAAGGGGCTCACAAAGACAAACCAGTATTATGAGTTTAAAAACTGCACTTTTTAGATGAAACATTTTTTTCATTATGAGGACTTTAATCATTTTCCAAGCAAATATTAGCATCTCATTCAACACAGCTTTACAAAACTGCTCCAGTATATTTAATTGGAGGGTTTGGGCCCTAGTTTCGTAGACCGGGCGCAGTCTAGGCGCAGCACAGGTGCGCCGCACCAACGGGGTGTGTCCAGGTGCATTTTGCAGGTTTCGTGAACGGCGCAGTCCAGCGGAGCCCGGTGCAGACACTCCTCCTGTCCCTCCTACCGGCGCAAGTGGGAAGGACGGAGGAGAGAAGGCGTGAGTGAGTAAGGAGGAGGAGAGAAGGGCATGAAGTGGGATTAACACAGCCGATTCAGATCTTCACCAATCAAAGGAGCTCCTCTCCTCACCTTTAAATGTGTCACGAGGCAAGGTGCTTGCCAGTACACCCTTTCCGGATTCCTCCTCCTCCTCCTGCTCGCAACAATATACTCCACCTTTGTAGATTACATTAAGCAAGAAAATTGTAACATTTGTATTGATCATCACAAGCACGTTAATCCTGAAGACACCGAACATAACCTACAATTTGTTGCGGTGCGCTCTTGCTCTCTCTCGTTTTTTTTTCTCTCTCCGTCTGTCTCTGTCTGTCTCTCTTTGTTTGTTTTCTTTTGAATTTGAAACAAGATGCCAGATATATACGCTCTCTGATGGCGAGGGTGTTTGTGGTTGTCTGAGAGAGATGTGAACTCCTTAGTTTCTGTCACCGTTTCAGCTGTGTTAAGTAGTCAGGTCGAGTTTCCATTACGTGTGCCAACAGCCTTTGATCTGTCATCAGATGCGATGGGACAAACTAAATAAATATACGCACTGATCCCATTAGTTGCATTAAATAGTGGTTGTGATTATTTATTGCATTGAAATGTGCCTGAAACTGTGGAAACCTGCCTGTGACGTCTTGGTGACGTGTGCACACCTCTGAAGGCTTACTCTGCTCTAATTGGCCCATTCAAACACACACCTTCGAGATGAACCTATAGAGAAGCCCAGCACACTGTGACACACTATTGGTCTGAGATTTAAAAAAAACAAAAACTGATGAGAACAGAGCTTGCAGAGCCATTAGAAACAGCCCACAGATTACTGCTACATACAGTTACCTCATTATTTCATGCTTTGGCGTCATTTAAAACGGCAGTCCGGCTTTGTAACATCATTTATAGGTTGAAAGAGACAGAAAAGCATAAAATGTCTCCTTTAAAATATAATTTAACACGGTGGCTTTGGTGAAACACAAATATGTTAAAATGTTATATCTTCTGTACACCTAAGGTACCTCTTACTGCCATCTTTTTATTACTGGCTGGCGCAAGAAAATCCAAATTTAGTCAAAGAAGAGGAAGTCTATATAGAGCTTGACATTGGCTGCTGGAGGAAGAAGCGTTACGGCAGCAGTGTGAGCCACAGGACTGCTGAGGAAAACGCTTTGAAATCTTTGTTTTTCTGTGGGAGTGAAAGCCCGCCTTTGGCTCTGGTGCAGCACTCTGAGAAAACGTGGCTTTTATTTCAGGCTACTGGAAGACTTAGACAAATTTTTTGTCATTGTACAAGTACACTGAAGCCAACCCAACAAACCTGGAGACAAATCATAAGATTTCAACTTGACAAACCTGCGGGCAACTCATAAAATGTCAGAGATTAAATAAGGTCATGTAAGTTGTTCCTTTGCTCTGTTTTTGCTCTAATAATGGATAGATCAAGCCACATATATTTGCCTGTTTCACCTGTTTCATTTCTTACACAATAAAACCTTTGATTAGAAGACTTTGTCTTCTTTTCCAAGTATTTCCCATTTGTCGTTCAGCAGCAAATATTTGCATATAGGTGCATAGGATGTGAATTACTGGAACCAAGGTTAAGGGAGCATGATTCAAGTCATTATATTGGTCTCTCAGCAACAAGTGCTACACACCCTCCATCTCATTACATTTCTACAGTTTGTCCGCGGTGGGCCCTGCAGTTTGAACAGCCGCTTTGAGTGATTAGGGCAGAGTAATGGGGAAGTAAACAACTGAAAAGGAAACGATAAGAGTCAAATTGCAGTTACAGGCAATAGCTGAGAGAGAACAGTAGGTCAAGTGTCATTATGGATTAATTAGTCGCATGTATCTAAGTTTCCACAGGCTCATACATACACTTGCCAGACCAATTAGGGTAGAATTCTGCTTTGGTGTGTAACACAGTCAATATTATTACTGTTTTTTTGGTCTGTTTGTTTTGTAGCACTGAAATGTGTCTCTTGACATTCTTAGTCAAAGGCTAAACGTTGCCAGACATTTTGCAAACAATCATTTTAGTCATTGCTCAAGCAAAAATAATAAACATTCTATGGCTTTGTAAACCTATTTTCTGCTTTTTTCTGTTTTCATTTCTTTATAAATTGAATAGCTTTTGGTTTTGAGACTTTTACCCAGATAAAATGAGAGTTAATTTTACCATGTGATTTTGGGCTGTTGAATGAATGCTGTAAGCTCTCCTTCCAACTTCCATTGCCCTTTTAAACAAACAACCAGCTCATTCTAAGGGTTTTTAGCATCCTCTTATTTTTAGTGTGTGATTATATAATTGTTTTTATTCTGTCGGGTTTTTTTTGTCTTTCAGCCAACCTTGCTTTTACCATGGATTCTTGTGCAAGAGCTGTTTTTGTATTTTTTTCAAATTATTTTACGCACACTGTTCAGTCGGCACTTGCATTATTTTTATGACTCGTACTCGCAAAATATTGAAATAATCTAAAGAAAAATATCTTCCCATTTCCAACCACTGTTAGTGAACAAGTGCAAATTCGCAATAGCTGCGATCAGCAGCTAAAAATGTTAGTCTTCTTTGGCTTGACATGTTGATATAAAGTTATAAACATATCATGATTGAAAAATTACTGTCTGAGTCTACAGTCTACAACTAACCGTTGATGAGTTATGGAAGGGGGCGGGCTAAGTGTGGCAGCGTGGCAAGTCATGACCTATGAAAGCGTGCGTGCGTGTGTGTGTGTGTGTGTGTGTGTGTGAGAGAGAGAGAGCGTGTTTGTTTCTACAAAATTTGGCCATGTTACATGAATCCGTGTGGAAGTTTTTCACCTTTTTCTTACAGGCCACTCCTACTGCCACACCCCTTTTTGGCAAGTTGGCCCGAACAGTCAATCAGCTGTACTCTTTTTGCTCATGACCGACCTTTCCACTAAATTTTGTACAAGTCTGTAAATCCATTTAAAAGTTTGGCACCTTTTTGCAGTAGGCCACTCCCATTGCTACGCCCCTTTTGAGCTCATTGGCATGAATGCAGACACACACCTCCACACACACTTGACCTCAATGCCAAATTTCAGCTTCTAGGTTTGAAAAATGTTGTCTCCAAAGAGAGGGAAATTTTTGTGGACCAACCGACAGACAGAGTGACCTATGGAGTTGCTGGTCGCAGCTAAGAAAAAGAGCAGTGCATTGATCATGCTTGTGAAAAACAGATATGGTCTGAAAGGGATGTTGGCAAGTTGTGAGGCATCAGTATTAAGTTTGGACTGCTTCATAATCAGCTAGAGGTTCCACATAAGGACTTTAATACATTTGATATTACACAAAAATAATCAGTAACAAAAATAATTATTAGCTGTGATCCTATTTAAAAGTATTTCATAGTTTATAACCTGTAGCCTATAGCAACATGGACTAACAGCAGCAGCTGATGCTTCATATATGATGATGGTAATGCATTATGGGGGTGTTAAAGCAACAATATATAACTTGGCCCCAACCCCCAGCTTCAAAAATAAAAGCAACTAAACAATGCACATTAATGCATCACAGGGTTTCCTTCAGGATTTTTTTAAACCGTGGGGGGTGTTTGCCCGGGCGGAAGAGAGGGGTGACGACAACAACAACATGAATTTTGAAATGTGAAATTATGACTATTTCAAACTGAATGTTTTTCTAAATACATTATTTAATACAGGGTTTCCGCTACATGTAATTGAAAATATAATCTTGCAGTAGGTCAAAACAACAAATTAAAGTGCATTTCAAAGTTAAATAACTAGTCTGTACCGAATAAACATCTCTTCCTGCATAAAATGTGTACAAAAGAAAAAGGCAGTCCACCCATTGGAAGAAAATAGCTACGATATAAAAAATACAAGGCTGTAGCATAATACACAACTGTGCCCTCTTGTCTCCTGTGAGACTTGAAATTTTTTAACATTTGACATTATGACTACGAACTATGTTTTTATAAATACACTAGTTCGTACATTACACAACTGTAGCAACTATATACACGACTGCGTAATCTAATGGCACAGTTTGCAGCCTGGCTGAGAGCACTTTATTTTTCTTGGTTTTTTGAAAAAGAGCTCTAAGGCTCTGTTGTAAGGGAAGTCCTTCAGAGGTGGCCCATCGATGCTGAGGAGCATGCATGCTGCCAGATGGTTCCCCTGCAGCCTGTTCCTTAGGTCTGTCTTCACCTACACATAAAAACAATTACAATTGAGTGGGGGTAGGGAAATCGAACCAAACCGTCTCTGACTTACAGTTTATTATCAACCAAATGTCTGACCCCGTTCATTGTAGAGAAATCTCTCTCACAGTTGACAGATGATACGGGCACTGTTAATGCAATGGCTGCTAGCTGGCTCAAGCATGGGTAAAGCTGTCCCCATTCATCATTTTGGGATGCCAGTTTCATCATCATGTTGAGCTGGTCCATATTCTGAAACACATTAAATGTATAACACTCCTCAATCATCTTTCTATTTAATATATAAATCCCCTCTTGCTTAAATTCTCATTTTACCTTGAAGGCTCCAATTAGCAGATGCTGCTTATATGATGTCCACTCTTGCATCAGTGCGGGATTTTCTGGATGCTGTAAGAATTTTGTGGACAGGGTCCGAAGACGTCCTGTGTTGACCGCATCGTCTTCTGTGGCTGCCTGAGGTCCCAGCAGTTGGAAGGCTCCCAGGATGTCAAGGTGTTGAAACCGGCGGTCTAGGCTGTCTTGCAGGCCATCCCGATAAGGCTCCATTACCTAAACATGACACAAAATAGAAAATTAGTAACTTTTTTAATTGATAGATTCAAAACCTTATTTGATTGTCTGATTATATTATTTAACTTCACAGCCATCCAAAATGTACCTGGGTCCTGAAACGGGACCAGAGACCCTCCCTTGTCTCTTCACCCCGGGGTCTGCCTCTCCTGCGTCTCTCCTCCTCATGCATGATGCTAAATGTTCCTAATCCGGCAGGGTCACTTAGGTCTTCATGGAGCCGGGCTAGGAATGAGCCTAGTGGCTGTTGATCAGCCATGTCTCTGATTGACTTCAGGCAGGCCTTTGTCACTGGGAGCTAATAAGGGCAGTCACACAATGCTTAGCTTTTTTTGTTTAAAACAATAAATGACTCACAAAAATAGCTTCATAGGTTCTGTTGCAAATCCTGAAAAAATCTAGGGATAGATTCTTTTAATGTACCTGCTCTTTTATAGCCAGGAAATTTACATTTACCTTTTGGAAAATCCTTGAGAGTCGAGCAATATGTGGCAGCACGTCTGCCTGTAAGTAGACTGCCGCGATGAAGCGGTATGTGTAGCGGAAACCATCAAGGCCCTTGGCTACAGGGCACTTGTTCACCTCGGTCTCTTCAGCCAAAGCAGCCAGGACAGCAAGCAGGTTTCTCTGCGACGTGGTGATTGCCAGGTGTCGAGACAGCCAGCGGATGTCTTTTACTTCCGGAAAAATATTTCAGTCATGAGATAATAACTTAGTAATAACAATAATAAGTAATAACAACGAAAGTTCATCTGTAGTGCACAATAACAGTCACACTTGCTGTTACAGGATACAATACACTGTACATATTTTTCTGTGATCTCACCGTCACTTTCAAGACCTGCAAGCCCAGGGACTCTGCTGCAGCTTTTAGAACAGCAGTTCTGTTGGCACTATTATGGAAATAAAGATGGAGCTGCTGCAAGTGGTCCCTGAAGGTGGCCATATAGGTGACATCAGATGAGGCGTCCTTACATGCCAGGGCGAGGCGATGTGCGGAAACCCTGCATCACACAAAACAGCATTTTTAGTAAAACCAGGTCATATTTTACAACGAAAATGTCCTCAGGTTTACCCTCTGATATCCTATGACTGCACTGCCTGTCTGCAGCCTTTTATTTAGCGGAGCTGTCCCCAACAGTGACCCGCAGCTGCAGCTTCAGTCTGCAGGCAACCTACAATGTTGCTTTCAGGAACCTCCATGAATCACAGAGTTGAGGACCTACAGTTGTAGGACATCAGAGGGAAAACCAGAGGTAATTTTCGCCTTAAAATATAACCGGGATTATAAAATTGCTGTTTAATGTGCGTCATTATGTTTCATTTTTAAAGCTGTGGGTTGTGGTCAAGTTACGTGTTGTTGCTTTAACAACATTAAAAATGGTCAATTATAGTCAAACAGTTCATAGATTTGTGTGTATTTGGAAGGTTTCTGGGTGTTAAATTTTCAACCCTGTGTTTTTGGGCCACAGCCAAGAGCAGCTTGCAGGCTGTGAGGGCTGCAGGTGGTACTCAGCTGTGTTATGGCAACTGCCATTAGCGGGCACGCACCTCTGTTGATACTTAGCCAGGGAGGAGGGGCAAACTTTGAATGGTTTGTTTACAATCCACAACTGAAAAATCCTACTCCGACTAAAATGCAGGCAATCACCCTTTAAGAAACTCTTCATCCCAGCATCAAAGGATGACACAGTTATTTGAAAATGAAAATGCTTTTATTGTGCGACCACGCTTAGGTAACACATGACCCTCATATCATCTGTCAGCGCAGACCACAGTTGAGCGTGACGTCAGAGAAAGTTAAAAGCATTCGACTAAACAAGCAATTTCTTTTTCTCTGCCACACATGCTAACACCACATACACACACACACACACACACACACACAGTGGATGCATTAGAAGAGACCGTGGGAGTGTTGGCAAGAGAAGACACAGCTGGTTTGTGAGAGCAAAATCTTTGATCCTGTCTGTAATTATTAAGGCTTTTTTTGGGCTCCATGGTTAGTTTGATGCATTGAGACTTGCATCCTGTTTGTTTGGGTTTTGTTCAGTGCAACCCCAGTTACAGATGTCATATTGTAAATAAAACAGTGCACATACTCTAACATACAAAACAAAATAAAGGCTGACCCAGTGAGTAAGTAAAGGAACAAACTCAAATGAACGGAACTTAAACAAACCAGAGCAGCACGAGGAGACAAACACATGAGCAAACAGAACTGACAAAGGGTGAGGGGAAACAGACTCAGGAGGGAAGGTAAATGAGCAACAGGTAAAGCTAATTGGGACAGAGGTGGGGAAAAAACACAAATACAGGAAGCAAACAAGACAGAGAAAAGAATCACGTTAGAAAAGAACCAACCAAATGAAACAGGAAACCCTAACACTGACAGACCTTAAAGGACAATTCCGGGCAAATTCAACCCTGGGGTGTTTTTATGTTACGTTCGGGGTTTAAAAGAATGAATCTGA
>JAQLOL010014164.1:0-12478 GCA_029783665.1 Naso thynnoides
CCGCTAGCATAACACAGACAAGCTAACAGTGATAACAGGGCTCTCTCTCTCACATTTGACTGTCTTCACACGCTCTCACACCACACCTCCAAGTTTATCTAGCACCCCCGCCCTCCCTTACTCACGTTAATCTGTTATGTTACGGGTACCGGATCAGTGTCCGAGGGGGGGGCTGCCTTGGTGGAGGTCTGAGATCTCCGAGTGCTTTTCTAGTTTAATGCTATTATTATCCCTTCTCTTGTCTTTTTCCCTTTTTCCCCCTCACATCTAATTTCTTGTGTTTGTTTATTCATTTCCTACATTAATTTTTTCTCTTTTTAATTTTAATTGTTTATTTTTTCTTAATTCCTCACCATGTGTGAGTTTTGTTCTGTGTTTACCAAATCAAAAGAGAATCAATACCTAGCAGTTTATTCTGAAGAAACATGCATGATAGCAATGTTTATTCCCCTCATGATTTTGCCTTTAAAGCACAAGTCAGTTAAACACATTTGATGGACCTTCTTAATTTATTTTCAAAGACAGAATTATTGTGATTAGACTTTGAGTCCTAATGAACTTTGCAGCTGGAGTGCCTATATAGTTGTTTATGTGCAAAGACAGACACTTCCATATATATCCTGTCTCTCAGGATGGGACTTTATGGGAGGACAAAAGAGTGCATTATTGAAACAGGAGGCTGAAGAACACACAGGAAGGAATGAATCACATGACCTCACTTGGAGACAATGAGGTCACCAGGTGAGGTAATGTGTTTAGATGCACTTATGATGCCGGACCACCAGCAAAGAGGAGCAGGTTTGACTTCAACACTGCCCCAAGTGAAGTGTCAGATCTTGTGGTGAAAGTGAGGAAAAGAAAGGCCGATGATGATGCCGGACCACCTGAAAAGAGGAGGAGGTGTACCTTCAACACTGATCCAAGTGTAGTATTGGATCGTGTGGTGAAGGCAAAGAAAAGAAAGGCGACTGATAATGCTGGACCACCTGAAAAGAGGAGGTGTATCTGCGACAGTGGGCTCAAACTTAACCTGGTTGGTTTCGGTGGAGGTGACGTTAGCAAGAACGTTAGCTTCACCTTAACCAAGGATAGGATGATTTGTAAGTCGTCCTACACAGAAAACAGAAGAGGAGGTAAGCTAACAGTAGACAACAGAAAGACATTTTGATTGACTAGTCGGAACTTGTTCCATTTCATATTCAGAAATGAAATAAGGATTAGCTGACATGTAAATAAGAGTATGTTTAGCTGGAGAAATGTAGGCCTAATCAAATAACAAAATCTTCTGTGTTTTTCAGCTGGCCTCAAAGAGAAGCGCTTTCACCTTAAACCCATCAGCGAAAGCAGCTCCAGCTCTGTGTATCCGGCCATCCAAAACTCGGACTGTTCCAAAGTAAGTCTTACAAACACAAGCTCACATATATTAACATTCATTATAACATGCCCTAGGTGAAAAATTAATCCTGATTAGCTGCAGGTTATTTGGTGTGAATGAGTTCCTGATGGTTGGCAGTGTAGAGTAGCCACCTGCCATTAGCGCATGAATGGTTGTTTAATTGGGTAAATGCAGACAAAAGTCGAAGTTGGAAGATTAGAAAAGTGCTAAATTCAATTCATTTTTACCAGCATATTGGCAAGGTAGCTAGCTAGCTAGCAAGTTGGTCTTGTTGCTAAGCAGGATGGCAGGCTGTATTTACCATTTTTCAGTTGTATGCAATGTCACTGACTTTCAACCAAACCACCGAGATAAAGAAGCCTAACACATAGGCAAATAAACCTCGGAGGTGGAAGAAAGTATGACAGTTTTTGATTTTAAGCGCAACGCTCAACATGGACTAGATGTTTATAACATAAAGAGTTTGTCTGACATGTTTATGATTACTTCAACAGAAGCGATCTTGGGTCTCAAAAGTTTTTGAACGACTGATCCCCAAGAAACTTTATCACTTCACCCCTGACCAGGAGGAGACAGTGAGGGTTAAAGAGAGGAGGGAGGGGGAAAAAGTGCCGGTGGAACACAAGGACGCTCTTCATCGGACTTTGCCAAGAGCAAAGAGAGAGGATGTCATCTGCACTGAGGAGCACCTCAGGTCACAGCAGGTCACACTTCTGGGGTTCCCCAACCCAGTGCAGATCTGCTATATGAATGCCTGCTTGCAGAGCCTCCTGACGCTCAAGGACTTTGTCAGGGACGTCAACCGTCAGGAGCAGGTTTGGAGTTTAACTACTGAGGCTGCAATAATGCGGTGAGGCACCCTTAACAAACACTCATTTTTCCCTAAAGGTACATTTTAAACTAAAAAAGAAATACAGTACCTTTAAACTTTTATCTCTATTTCTAGATCACTTATGGACCTGGAAAGAGCTCACTTTTCCAGCAACCAGGACCACAAGCTAGGCCTCCTCGCATCCTTCAAGAGAGCAGTCTCAGCTGTGGATGAAGAGTTCAGGGATCTGGAGCAAAAAGATGCTCATGAGTTCTTCACCTCTGTGTTGAACCAAATGAGATCTTTGCACCCACCCCTGCAGCAGATCGCAGCCAGCATGAGGAGCATGTACAGCTGTCCGGTGGAAGATAACTTGGTGTTCAAGATGCAGAGCACCAGGACCTGCAAGAGGTATGATAGCACAGCCACACACACAGTCAAGTGAAACCGTAGAGGACTTTTGAGTTCCTTTACTCAAGTAGAAGTACTGATACCAAACTGTAACCATGCAAAGTATCAAAAGCAAATGTAATCAATACAGAAAACTGCAACTTTTAGATTATTATCATAGACTTCTGTTACTTGTTTATTTATGCTGAAGCAGATTTTAACGTTTTAACATTTTACTGTTTATACCGTTTAACGTTGCAGTTGGTGCTGATTTTTAAATATTTTATGTAGGACTGCAAATTATTATTTCTCTAAACACCTATATGTATGATTATTTTCTTAAAGAACTGATTCAACTGGTAGTTAAATTTGTGAAGTTTCAATAGTTAAGTAAATAATTATTTAATATTATTTGCTCTGTCCAACCATCCAAATTTCTAAATCCTTTCAAATAATTTAATAATTATATAAAACATGTAATCCCCATAGTTGAAAATCACTTCTATTAATTTTAGCCCTTGACATAAACTGAAACATAACTGGCAATTAAAATAAAGGCCCCTAGCCTTGCCATTTAATATGTTTTACAGCATTAATTCATCCGCAAAGTAATCTGAAAACATCTTGTGGCATCTTACAAAATGTTGTCAAAACTACCTGTTATTATACTGTTGTGGACTGATCTTTAAATATTCAGCCATCTTGCAACATTGAATTGAAGTGAAATGCTCTGAATAGGCCTTGTTATGACTTCTGGAGCTGTGTTGTACTTAATTTCTGCTGTCTTTTGAATGTGCAGTTGCGGAGCAGGATCCACCAGACTAGAGGAGTACACAAGCCTCTCCCTGGACGTTTTACCTGGAGGTGCAACAGTGGAGCAGCTGCTTGAGAATTACTTTGAGGTATGAAACACCTTTTCTTGTTCACTGTCATTAGAAACAATGGGTAAAAACATAAAGTGACACTAATAGTTCAATGCCAGCACTACTCTTTGTGTCAGTATGTGTGAAACTGTTTTGCCATCGTGTGTAAATCTAATGGCAAACCCAAGTCACTGTATTGGAAAAAAAAGACGAGGTAGAAGGGGGTGGGGTAAATTTTCGAGTTTTAAACTCAGAACTTTTGAGTTTAATCACAGAATTTTTTAGTTTTAAACACGCAAATTGACGAGACAAACTTGCAAATGTGTTTTTCTACACTTTGTGAGGTTGGACAGATGTTGCTTGTTTTGGATAATGATTGCAGTGGCAGATCTGATCTAACTCTGCCATTCAGTTAGATAATAATATTAATAATAAGAACTATTATTATTATTAGTAGTAGTAGTAGTAGTAGTAGTAGTAGTGGTATTATTATGATCTGAAAAGCAGAATTAGATAAGATCTGCCACTGTACGCATAATTTACAAGACGACACATCCGTCCAACCTTGCGAAGTGTAGACTGACTCCTCCTTTGGCAAACAAAAAAAGCATGTCTTTGAGTGTTTAAACTGGCTGTTTTGTATGTTTTACCATATCAGAGAATATCCAAGTTTTTTTTCTCATAAATTTGTGAGTTTAAAACTTGCAAATTTGCAAGTTTAAAACTGGAAAATTAACCCCCTCTTCCTGCTTGACTTTTTTCCCTTTTTTTTTCTCCAATACGCTGTCGTAAAACCCACTATACAGATGTAATAATCTTGTTTCCATGCTGTTTTACAGGAGACTGACTTGGACTACAAGTGTCAATGCGGAGGGACCACATCACACCAGCGCATATCCTTTGCGAGCCTTCCTAAGTAAGTGACATCACATCCATCACAAATGACCCCAAGGAGTAACTGTAAAGTGTAGAAATAGAAAAAGTTGGTTATGCCATATTTAACCTGTTTTCTGTGTCACCTGATACCAATGTGTCTTTTTTCTGTCTACAGGGTGCTGGTGTTGCATCTGAAGCGCTTCAGTTATACTGCAACGTACCAGCTCAGAAAGGTCTGTGAGCCAGTCGTCCTTTTCAGGGACCTGGTCGTGTCCTCTAACCAGGTAAGTAAAAACTGAATGACCTGATAGCAAACATCTTCATCATATAACAAGTTGATAAGTGATATTTGTGTACTAACTCCAATTACCTGTGCTTCTTCTCAGGGTGGTGGCTGTTTCAGTCTCATCAGCAGCATTGACCACATCGGCCCCTCGGCAACTAGAGGTAAGATAATCTTTTGTTAACATTTGCTCACATTGAATACACTTTCAAATAATCATACTATTTGCTGGCTCCTCTTACAGACTGTGTAACAATGTTTCCTTTTCTCTTGTTAGGACATTACATTTGTGACGGGGTGGATCCTGATGTGGGACGAGAGGACCTCACTGACCGCTGGTTCACCTACGATGATGAAGAGGTCACTTAAACGTCGGGTGACGCTGTGTGTGCCAAGCGGCAGAGAGACTCCTACATCCTCTTTTACCAAAGGATTGTAAGTAAAAAACACTGTGCACATGTGCGCTGACATGAAACACATCACGGAAATGTTGAAATGTTAAATGAAAGCGTTATTTGTTTTTCATAATCATAAAATAATTTCATTTTTTGATTTTGCCTTCTCAATTGAACATCAAATGAATGACGGTTTAAATTGCTAAACTTTTTGTTCATGTCTTTCTATTCTCAGGACTAGGCTTTTGTGTGATGATTACCAAGCAGCAGCTTGGAACCTAAACACAAGACTCACAGACAAAGGAAAGGTTTAAGGATTTTAGCTGGTAGTTGTGGGTGGAGCAAGCAGCACTGAGGAGGAGGAGGGCAGTCCAAAGGGGGGGAGCCATATGGCTAATAGTGCAAGAATGAAGAAGAAGAATTGAAGTTAAATACTGTCGCTGATGAGGTTGATGAAGATCAGGTGTGCAACCAGCTCCAACACAACCAAGCCACACCCCCAAGCCTTATAAACACCCACTAGAGAACAAATGTCTCCACAAGCCAAAATACCAAATGCAGAACACCAGAAAATATGCATATTGGTACATTCTGATGGACTCAGGCCGGCACAAAGGAGTTCAGAGGACTACCACTGGGATAAGAAGGTAAGTGTTTCACCATCTGTGTAGACCTTGCTGCAGGGTAAGGAATTTAGAAATCCACCAACCAACACTAAACTTAACATGTTTATACTCTCAGAACTATTTAATGTAGGTCTGCAAATTATTATTTCTCCTAATGTCCTAATTATTGTGTCAAATAACTGACTCAGTTTCACCAAAGTGTAAATTCATTTCAGAAAATGGTCAAATTTTTAACAATGCTTTCTTTGTCTTAAATGGCAGGATGCTCCTGAGGACGGATGATGAGCACGCCCCACAGTGAGGAGCAACAACAGGTCCCCCAGCCCTTAGGAGAGAGGGACCCAGAAAGCCTGGTTGCTCCCAAGGTTTCTTCCTAAAGGAGGAAGTTTTTCCTTGTTGCAGATGCCAATCATCATCAGTCTTTTTTTTTCTAAAAGGAAGAAAAGAGAGAAAGGAATGGCTGCATGTATGCATTGGCTCACTCTCTGGGCAAAATATTGAATAGTTTAATGTTAAATGGGGAAAAAAAGATTTAAAATTGAATATTTTTTGTTTGTTGTATTGTATGTAGTCTCAGCATCAGTGTTATTGTAGCATCACTTTTAATTGCTGTGCCTGCATACTCTGCGATGTAATGGGTGAAAATAAAAATTTTGCAAAGGTAAATTAAATATGCATTGTTTCCAGATAAAATGGATGCACTCTTCAGTTTCTCAGATGTAATTATATCAAACAATATGTATCCTAAGTCCACAATAATGGCCTTTCACATCACAGTGTCAGTTGTGATTCCATCTAAAGCAGGGGGGTCCAAACTTTCAAAGAGGGCCAAAACTGATCATGTGAAAATACCCAAGGGCCATCCATAAAAGGTGAAAAGGTTTGCCATGTTTAGTGACGAGCATGGCTGCTTCGTAGCTTTCGCTGGTGGGATTTTCATTTGACTCATGGCCCGCATGAAGAACCGTTGTCGTGTGGACAAGACGGCTTCAACTTGTTCCACTTTTTCAGCACAGTTGCTCCCTGATAGTTTGTTTTATGCACTAGCATGTTTTGTCTGCTAATGTCTCTTTATATTCAATTTAAGAATTTAATAATTAAACACTATGACCAAGGATGTGACCAAACAGATTAGACATCTTTCATTTCAGGTGGACTTTAATGTTTGCTAAAAGTCCAGCAGCCTCTCAAAAAAATAAATTCTTTCAAATTGACGAGGAAGAAAAATTTGTGCATTTTCCTTTCTACATTTCCAGCTAATTATCTCATATGAAGATTTGTTTTGTTTTGTTTGTTTTGTTTGTTTTGTTTTTGTCACTTATGCTTAAAATATACAAAAGCCTTTATGGATCAACAAAATAGCATTCTTTGTAAACTGTGTTCTTCAGCTAGCTGTACTGTACTCTCTCTGTGTGTGTGTGTGTGTGTGTGTGTGTGTGTGTGCGCGCGCGCACGCACTGAGCTGTGTTCTCAGCTGGGCATGTTGTGGTTTTCCCTTATCAAACTGACTTGAGTCAGCTGAAGCAGTTTGAGTCCCAACAGCTGGATGTGACTTCCTCTCCCCCTCCTGCTTTCATGGCCTCTAACATTTGAATGTTGTTACAGCACAGCTTTGTTCAATTGTTGACTTTGAAGAACCTGTTTTCTTAATCTATGGTCAGATTAGTGTCAAACATGGCTGTCTAGTTAGTGCAGTTCAGCACTCAACCTCAGAGAGGACAGAACTGTTTTATTTTGATGAGGAAATCATTCCAATTCCTCTCAATCACAGAGGTAGTGCCATGATCTGCTCTGCATGATTTAAATTTAACATCAAGACCAGAAACTAGGGAAAAATAGAAAAAGCAAAAAATAAAATTTAGAAAAAAGGAAATTAACCAGTTTAAGCCTTAGATGCAAGTTTTTGCTAATTTTCTTCAACTTCTTTGATGGTAAACTTTTGGAGTTTTGACCACTGGTCAGACCAAACAAATAATTTCACTATTTAAACTCATCAAACAATAAAGCAGTTCATCAAGAAAATCACTAACAATGTAATGGACTAATGAGAGAAATTGTTAGTTGCAGTCCTAAATTGTTTAAAGATTTACAACAATCACATTGGCCTTTGGTGCTTACAGTTCAACAACCTGAACTGAACACCTGTTTGGTAAAATATTAAAATAAATGATCTTTATTCCTTCAATTAATTTATTACTAGAGAATTCTTCCAGTGTGGTTTTTATATCAGAAGACTTGTGTTTAAAAAGAAAGACCCTTGTATATAATAAGGCTCATGTACATGTCTCAGAAATTTCTTCACAAACTTTACCTAAGAAAAACTTTATAATTGGATAACAGTGGCAGTATGATGCCTCAAAGATTTTGCACTTACAATTTTTGGGGAATGTAGGGTTAAACTTATTTCTGAGCACTGGTGTAATCCGGAGCCTGTGGATCATTTTGACCTGCATCTCCTTGATGCTTTTAGTGGACAAGCAACCAGAAGAGCTTGGCCATTTTTCATCCCACGCATCATCAAATATCAACTCACCCATATCAGCCTCCAGAGTCATTTTTGCTGACCTCTGCCCTCTGCTGGAGGAAACAGAGCGTTGTAAAACCTGGTGGTCTGTTTTCAGGGCTCAAAATCTTGCAAAATCTTTTCTACAGAGGAATGAGAGAACCCACCCCTGAGTGTACCATTATTTGCAAAGAATAAAACTTCAGACCTGTAGAAAACAAAAAAACGGTACTTTTACTGAGGTACATTTATTTTACAGCCTTCATCATTATTTTCCAGAGTCAAATTTAGATTTAGATTCAACAAATAATTTAAGATAAATTACTATAGGCTAAGCTACCCAGCAGTGAGCCACATGTTTACGAGCTGCAAAGTTAAATGATTTCCACCTAAAGACCCCATGAAACGGATGTTAGAGTGTCGTTTACTCCTGTGAATTTAAGTATTTCCTGAAAAAACAATAAGCTAGGGTGGGACATGTCGCAGATAATGATTGCCGTTTACAGTAGCCAGTCACACTGAATGTGGGTTAAATTATGATAGCAGTTCGCAGTGTAAACATGGAAAACAGTCACAAGGAGAGACTAAAGGCTTATTATCTGGCCTTAACTGACTCTGTTGCTTATATTGTGTTTCTTTACCCTTCATCAACTGCTATGAAGACAACAGAACTAAAGTTATCAAAACATATCTGAATGCCTAAACCTTCTTAAGATATTGCATTTTCCATGAGAATGAAAAGAATGTCCGCCATTTTGCTTGAGCCTCGCGCTTCAGGGGATGCGCGGATGCACTGATTACTCATGTTACTGGACATGCGGATGATTTTGCATAAAAATGGTGCACAACTTGTCGCACAAAAACATACAAACCATTCATGGGAATATATGACAAGCAAAACAGAGGAGTAAAAAATGATGCATAATAATAATACTCAAAGGGCGTAATACATTTCATATTTTGGAAATTTTACACTTGGAAACATATCTACATATTCCACTCGCTACATTAAATACTGATCACTGGCTAACAAGTTGCTTGGCCTCTCAATAAATATTTCAAAACAGTCAATAATGCAAACTTCTTTTCAAAGGTACTGTTCCTAAATGTATAAGGGAGAGATTTTCTTCATGATTCCCTGTTAGGCCATATTACTAGTCTACAATACATGACATTAATACAGTGTTTGAAAGGCACCCTCACCCTCTTCCTGCACTACGCCACCAAATACCCTTATCTCTCATGCAGCACAGTTATGAAAAATTTATTTTACATTTTTAAAGAATCTAAAGCCAGTTTAGTTTCTTTTAACTTCCCATCTATTTTCACCTTAGACCATACTAAATCATGTGAATCAGCCAACACGTTGGAGGAGAACACTGTGAGGACACCTGATGGACACATATGGAATTACCGGTGGAAAACACAAGCACACAAAGGATTGTCAGTCATGCATACATCCGTGTTTTCTTCTTAGTCTTTTCCAAAAACCCTGTTCTATTCTACAAATTTTATAAATTCTTGTCTTTTAAATTTTTAGCGAACTCAAACATATTCTTGGACATGCCCCAAAATACCTCTGAGAACATTTTCACAATAATCTGCACATTATTCTGCAGCATTTTTAAAGCATCATTAAATGAAGTCATAGGACAAAGCCTGTGCAGTTTGGCTGGCAATGTAAGTTCTTGGCTGGTGGATTTTTTTTCTTTCTTTTCTTTTCTTTCTTTCTTTTTTTTAACCAGTACCCCTTTTTTAGTGAGTCAAATCTTTCAAACACTAATATAAATTCTATATAATCAAGTCACTTGTTAAGTCAAGCAGTTTTAACCTTAATGACTCAACACTGTGCTGCTCTGTACCGTACTGACTGTGTAGAGATAATGTCAGTGGGAAAAAGACCTAAAGGATATGGTAAGAGAATTAATGTTTAATGAGATTAACAGTTTGTATTGATGTGCACACAACATAGGCAAGCAGACAGAGCAGATGTGTCAAACTACTTTGTCATTGTGTGCAAACTGTAAAAAGCATATGTGGCAACATGTTTTTTTTTTTTTTGAGTTGAGTGAAAATACAATCACAATACAATGACTCTGAGGTGACAGCTCTCTTCAAACTGCCTTCAACTGTATGAAAGTTTGTGATATTCCATCTGTTAAAGACAAGCTGAACTCAAAAATGCACTTTCAAATCTTTTGGACCACATCCCTGCTCCTTTTTTTGTCAAATTTAAAAATGTATGACAAAAAATTAAAAAAAAAAAATTATTTCATATTTTTAAATTAAAGTCTGCCACTACCGTCTTTCATTTGAAACAAAACTCCTGGGTCCACGAGGATAACAAAGTTCAACTTGATGTCAGCGTTGACTCGGACCGTTATTGGTTGAATCATTTTTTAATTCAACCAATTATATCACGCCAATCCACCTGTCAATAGAAACGTAATGTCTGAACAAGGTTAGCCCCTCCTGGACTGGGACACAAACCCAGGACCTCTGGTAACAGAGGCAGGAATGGATACCATTCAGCTAAAGGGCCAGGTCAACTACCGTGTGGATATGCAGCTGCTCTTACTTGTTACATAAACCTGTAAATATCAAATAACTAAAGCTAGCTTGGTTTTAAAATTTAGCAAAGCCCTACTAACAGTTACCAAGGAGTAACAACACTTGCCAACAACACTCCAATCAGACTCCTCCAACTTATGTCCTGCCCCTAAACCCCCTTCATTGGTTAACCGTTTGAATAGCAATTACATCACAACACAGCAGTTGATGCTGGAAACAGGTAGTTCAGCTCGTCTTTAAAATAGTTTTTGAATAAAGTGAAAAAGTGACTGTGTGTTACAGAGGAATATATTCAAAGGCAACACAGATCATTTAATGAAGCATCCCTGAAAAAAAAGGCCACGTGTGGTTCAGGGGCAGTATGTTAGAGCTCTGACAGGTCCTCTGCAGGAAACCTTTAGACAACGAACAATGTCAGTATCTTTCCTGATCTTTGTCTGAATCTCCCCAACAACAGTGCAGCAGATGTCAGCGACTTTTGCTTTGAAGTTTTCTTGTTTGTCCTCAGGAAGGCCATGGAGCCTGAGGTTCTATCTTTGTTGGTATCTTTGATTTTCATTTCCGCCTCTGACAGTCTCTGGGCGTTATTTTCACCTGTGGATTTCACCGATCTCACGTCAGTTTTCAGCTGCTCAATCTCCATAAACAAAGTCAGTGGATTTCTTCAAAGCATCAGAGCTGACAGTGCTCGTGATCATGATATCCAAATTATCTGCACAATCGTTGATAATGGTGGTAATGTTTTGTAACTCAGATAGTGTTAAATCACCTCTTTTTTCCATCTGGTTTGGATGGTGTGTCAGGGTCAGATTCCCACATAGGTGACCGCTCTGGGCTTTGGCTGCAGTTGTATGAGCTACTATAGTCATGCTCAGAGGCTGTGTGGACAACGGTTGTGGAGCAAGCCCAGGCAGAGTTAGCCAACTTACTTTGGGGTGAATTTTTCATTGTATTCTTGTGAAGACTATTTTGTCTTTGCGTTTGATGCCGTGTTCAAGCGGGAACATGGTGGCAGCAGTTCGGCTTAGAAAAGCTTAATGTTACACTTGGTTTGTAGTTGGCACTAGGTTGCAGTTAGCTAGCGTTAGCTGTTATACTCAACTGACTTCTGTAGGAAACTGTGTTGATGCAGTAGTTCTTTGCTAAGAATATGCTGGAAGAAGCAAAAGTGTACCGCAAAGTAATTTTGGATCATAGATTTTTCAAGGGCAGCAGCAAGGATGAAGGATGAAAACCAAAAACTCTGACTCAGTCAGGAAAATTATATATCCATATTATATACGTTGTTTAGAAGAACGGGGACAGTGCACATTAATCAACCACAAAAGGTAAATGTCTCAATGTTAGGCTAAAGGCTAATTTTCATCTGTCGTACCCATGGCTAGATGTCACAAGCCATTCACTAAAAACGATTAAAACAAACATATTAAGTGATAAAAAACATATAAACAAACATTAAAAAGTTTGAACATGTAAAAGGAACATAAAAAAGAAAGCAGATGGTCATACAGAAAATAAAGTTACACAGTACAAAATATAACGTAATACAAGATTGTCAACCATTTGATGACTAAGTTTACACATTCAAAAAGGAGTGGGAAGTACACACTTATTTAACCCCACCCCTTCTCCATAAATCTTTAATTATTATATTTTCCAGCTTCCTTAAAAATATAAACTTGTACAATAATTATTTCCTTTAACTTGTGTTAATTAATTTGATCAATTAATTACAATATACTTACATTTTTAAATATTCATTAT
>JAQLOL010014165.1:0-12469 GCA_029783665.1 Naso thynnoides
ACAAATCATTTCAATATTGAGCTCTCCACAATTTTCCTGCGAGCTAAGCGAGAAACTATTGTCTGTTTTTTCCAAGTCCATGAGAAACACTCTGAAATTAGGGTCTTAGGTCCAAAATAGTAAAGATATCCTTTAGGAGTATCAATAGAACGCTGTAAAAATACATCAAAACATGTAAAAGTTATCCAGCTAAAATACAGTAAATGTGCTCTTTTACTATAAGTTAAACAAAACATTAATGTATCTATGTATGGCATTATTACACTCATTGAAGAGTTTGTGTTAAAGCAGGATGAGGCTGAGTTGATTTATCTATTTTACACACAGGTAGCCTATTTTAAACCAGTAGCTCTTAGCAAATCCTAACAATGATCCTAATTGTTTTCACATAGCTGAACACACTTTGTTAAATAACTTGCCATTTCAACAACAGGGCCTTGGGGACATCAAAGCTAAAAAACAAAATAAAACAAACAAAAGCTGAGCCACGAGAGGGGGGGTTAATACTCCAGGAAAACCATAGGATGTTTAAGATCAAAGTCAGAAATTTATAAGGAAAAATCAAAAGTCAGTAGCCTATGTCCCCAGCTGTTCTCTTTGAAGTGTGAACACTTATAGTAAAAGGGTGAACGTGTTAAAAAAAAAAAAAAAAAGTTCCTTATTGCTAATTACATTTCAGGAATCTAATTTAATTCGTTTTTCTTGATTATCCCGAATTTAATCTGTCATTTGTTGCTGTGATTTGCATTTTAGGGCCACAATATTACAGGTCAGTTAATGTATTCTTCAAATATTCAAAAGAATAAAGGGGGTTCACCTCTGCAGTACAGAATGCATTTTTAGATAAATTACACACAGTAAAGCAAATCAAATAAATAAACAAAAGCTTCACGACCATAACACAATTTCTGACCAAACCTGAGGAGGGACATAAGAAATCTCCTACCTTTATTTATGTCTCTGGATGGAGTGACTTGGCAATGATGACAGGGACGAAGGGTTTTTATAGTTTGTCCACAAGCTTAAAATGAGGTCGACTGTCCTTCAACAAAGGTCTGTTTTCACAGTGACTGAATTTTTACATACTGACACTTATAGGATCATTAAAAAATTGTTGAAAAAAAAATCCAGGCCTGAAAGGTAATGAACAGTATGTTAGGTTTCAAGTTTCAGGGAAACATAATCACAACATGCCAGCTGCACAGCATGAGTCAAAGTCCAAAGAAGCTGTTTATTATGACTTTAGAGTTGCAACACACCCTAAACAACACACACAGATCACTAATTAACCCTTTGAGTCGTGCCCCCCCCCAAAAAAAGTTTTAAAATCTAATGCATATTTTACTAAAACACAAAGAAATGTTGTTCTAGTATGTCAAAGCACATTTAAGTGGAGTCAGTATTCTCTCTAACTTCAGCAAAGATAAAAGTGGCTCAGCTCTGCAGTACATAAAACTTTTCCTTTATGAGGTAGATTGATATATTTTAACATCATTGGACATTAAATCAAATCATTTCTTTAATGGCTTCATAATCACAACAGCATATTTTATTCTTTGAAGAGAGATGTAATGGAAAATCCTTACCATCAGTGATGTGGCTCTGAAGAGTGACACAGCCAAACTGGCGGAATAAAAATGTTTTCATAAAGTCTCTTCTGTGTTTACTTTCTTTTTTGAGTTTGATCTGCAGCCAATCACATGACTTAGAAGAAGAAGACGAAAAGAAATAAAAAGTGGTTCCACTAGGCCTCACTACCTACAATTTAAATACCACCTCGATACCCAGGTCTTAGCTGCACGTGAAACATGGTTGAGGGGTCTTCCTCTACCAGATCCTGGTCCCATTACAGAGGAGGAGGTGAGGGTCCAGCTTAGTGAGTGAAAACCAGGCAAGGCCCCTGTGCCTGATGGCATCCCAGCAAGGGATACCTTGACCTCTTCTAAAATTTACACATGGACAGACAGCGAGACACAGATATTTCCTATACTTATCATATTTTAACTGTCACTTGAATAAAGGCCCTCGCACACTGTGTCACAGTTCATGTGCTATAGGACCCTTAGGCTGTTTAGTCTCAGATACTCCAAATATTTGATCTGTTAATTTACAGCAAGCACAGTTACATTTTCTTTATACTAAATATGGTTTCATAGGTACTCTTAAAAATATAAATCACAGCATTATTGAGATGACTTCTGTCTACAGATTACAAAGACAGAACTGAATGAGTGAAAAAAAAACTGTTCAGAGTAATTTGGTTGGTAGCAAAGGAATGCTGTAGAGCTACAAATATTATGACAGAATGATATCCACTCCCTTAGTGAGGATAATTTGGTTGTCACATAAATATGTATCTGCCTTCGTGGCAGCAAAGAGAGTTACGGGCTAAATCTTATCTGAAATCAATCAATCAGTCATCAATAAATCATCATAGATTGTGGAGGGATGGCTGTGATGGCCAGATGTTTTAGTTCTGTAATGTCAGCTAAATTTCACACAAATGAGCAAGTAATGTTTAACAACTGTATGCACTGTAATTGTTGAATCATTTGTGAATAATCCTCTCCAAAAATTAATAAAACACTCTTATCCCCAACTGAGCATGTTACAAAACAAAGTAGGCTACATGTTATAAAGAGATAGATATAAACTTCACAAAGTTAGACAATATTTCTGTCTCACTGCACCTGTTTATTTAACTCATAATTTCATAACAGGTCTGACTGTTACAGCTAGTTAGTCAGCAGGTCAGATGATGCTGTTTTACTGCAAACTTTTTACTGTTTATGCACTGATGCACAGACTCAATGATACCAGCAGAGGCTGCACATCATAAACCTGTAATTCAACAATGAAAACTTGGCAGATGAAGCACAGTTGACAGAAAAATAATGGGTTGGAACAGATAATTCTATAAAACTGTCACCAGTCTTATGTGCCCTACAACTAAGGTAGAGACAGCCTTATTTATTTTCAGTTGCATTGATAAAATTTAAGTTTTGACAAATAGTTGTGTTGTTGGTATGTAAACACATGGATAATGACTGAACAAAAGCATATTTTCTCTCTCCTTTTTTTGGGGAGAATTTTTCTGGATAAAAGATATGCGATATGACTTTCAACCAAATATATAAAAGTTTTATTAAGTTTTAGAGACCAGTCCCATAAAAAAAAATATGTGAACTGTAGTGTAATGGTGCCTGGAGAAGTGTACTTAAATTAAAACAACAACAGTTAGGTTTCTGTTTATGTATTCCTGGAGCATCTCAATAATGAGAGCTGCAGTACAGGGGAAAACAAGAGAAAGTGTAGCTGTATGACTGATTGAATAGAAACTCAAGCCACGCTTAAGTTGCATTTATAACTACATAGAATAATAGTTTTGTCTGTCTTGGAAATGCTCTCTGGGAGGAAATAATTTCATCACTGAACTGGCATTGCCATGTTGTCTGGTTGTGAACGTTGTGAAATAAAGACAGACTTTGGATAAGTGGATTATGAAATTAAATCTGGTGGAATAAATAAGGAAATACATGCAAAAACCTCTGTGGGAAAATGTAAGATAGAGCAACATTTCATAATAAAGAAAAAATGAAATGTGAAAGTCTGTTGGATTATGTCACATTTTATTCATATATCTATTCAACTATTTCACATTCCATGATTGTATAAATATTATGTATGCATACATTCACTTTTATTCATTCAGTCTTGCACAGCTTGATTTTCCACATCCTTTTTTGCACATCCAAGTTTAAAACAGTTCAAATACACAGTAGCCTTCTTTATGCATCAAAATGAAATAGTCAGCAATTAACATGCATCTTGACAAAATCTGTAATTCAAATAAATAGGCCAAATTTAAGAATGACATAATAGAGAACACTTTATAAATTAGACAATAATTAAAATCTTTAACATGCAGACTACTGTTCAGAGTTTCTCTTTTTATTCCCTAATCATGTGAGATTTGCCTCAGCATGACCTTCTACTGGTTGTTGAGAAAGTCTTCTCCAAAGTTGATCATCTGTCTCAGTGCAGCTAGAATCAGCTTATCAATTTCATCATTGATGTTGATTTCTGATTCATAGTTTTTCACAAGAAAGATGCAGCTGGGTGGAGGCCCCAGCAACTGGCTGATCAGATCGACCTGAGTTTTAAAGTTACAGTACTTCAGTTAATTATTGTTTTATAAATTTAACAAGATTTTTTTAAATGAAGAAAACAAACTCACCCGTTCCTTCAGATACTTGCTCTTGTAGACATTTTTTATGTCTTTTTTGACTTCAGGACAGGCTTCATCAACTTTGGTGAGAATTGCCAGTTGAGGAATCCCTGCAGAAACAGAAAACTGATTGTTTGAGCTTTTGTTTAGTTTTTATTTTTGATACATAAAACCCAATATGATGCCATTAGTCCACACAGAGCATAACCATTGTAATGTCTGCTCTTACCCAAGTCACTGGCTGCAAGTCTGACTTCCCTTATTTTCTTCATTACTTTGTCACTCAGTAAAGATGATGAGTTTGCAGGAATGACAGAAACCAGGACATGAACTCTGTCATCCAGAGTTGGAGTTGAGTTGTAATATGGATCATTCTTTGTGATTGGACGTTGAGGAATGAACTAGATAACAGCAAAATAAAGACAAAATACTTTTTGAATGAACAATAGAGCATATTTTCAAGATATAATGTGTTAAATGCAAAATTGTATTAAAAAATAAAATAAATAAATATATAATAGATAATAGGTTATGTTTTTCTTTAAAAAAAAAACTCTAGTATTGTATGGGGCTCTTTTCCACTGAGTGACTCAAACATATAGGCTGATGTACAAGAAAACACAACAGAGCCCCTTGAAATAATGTCAGAGTCAGAGGACTGTACCTGGTATCCTTCTTTCACGTGTCCCTTCAGAGCCAGAATGACGTCTTCCACACGAACTCCATTCTCAGTGTTTTGCTCAAAGCCCATGATGTCATTGAAAATCAAAGAATAAAAGCTCTCTTGATCTTTGCGGATTTTGTACCCTCTGTGCTGCAAAGCAAAGGGTGCAATTATTTGGATGATTTTTTCAGATCCTAGACAAATATGCAATTTGTAAACAAACAGAAATATCTCTTGCTCAAGGGAACCCACTTGAAGAAAATGTCATTTCTCGCTTATTATATTCTTGCTAAAATCTTTACCCATCACAGAAGGTGCCATTTCTTTTTTTGAGCAATACACTTGTGTATTTTGCTAGCGTAATTTGAATGAAGTGCTTGAGAACTGCTTTGCTCTGCTCTGCTCTCAGTTTCTTAATGCCTAGAGTATCTTGAATGTGAGTGTTTGGGAGGATTGCAGTGTGTGCACAAGATGTGTTGCAGCTAATAATTGGCTTTAATTATCATAGGAAACATAAATCCCAAGTCCTTTTTCCCCCATATCAATTAAAATCTTGAATCACTGAATCATTTCAGAATCACAGTGGTCAACAGTTAGCCTTACTTTTAAGGTAAAGCTGCTTCCAGAGGTCGCATCTGTCAGCGCTCGACTGGAAACTTTGCCATGTAAAACACCGTCAGCAGAGCTGACGAAACTGGACTTTCCAGCACCAACTGGTCCATGAAGCAGAACTCTGAGATGCTTGACATCCTTGTTTTGAGGTTTGTAATTGCTCACAAAATTTAGATTTTCATAGTTGCTCCTGTTAATGAAAAAGAAGAATACTGTGTTATTTTGATTATTCAATGCAAAATAAGATGTACACACTAACAGCTCAATGGCCCCACACACATTTAATTCACTCATACTCACTTTGGCAGATCCCTCCATGGCTGACTTAAGAGTGCTGAAGAACAAATACCCCAGTACAGTTCACACACAGTAAGAATATCATACGTATTTTAAACAACTTCACAGGACCATGCATTGTAATTTCTGTCATTTTTAGAACAGGTGAAGGTGCGATAGATCAGGACTTACCTCCTCCCATAGCTGCAGAACGAAATATTTACATGTAAATGTAATGTTGAAGAAGTACTGACATACTTTACTGAGAGGATAACTTTGCTGTTTCTGACTTTTGGTCCTATTTGTGGAGTGTTTCCTGTGGACTTGGAACATACAGACAATATTTTCACAAATCATTTCAATATTGAGCTCTCCACAATTTTCCTGCGAGCTAAGCGAGAAACTATTGTCTGTTTTTTCCAAGTTCATGAGAAACACCCTGTAAATTGGGTCTAAGGTCCAAAAAAGCAGAATTGTTCTTTAAGAGTACCAATACAATGCTGTAAAAATACATCAATACAAGTAAGAGTTATCCAGTTAAAATCCAACTTACAACCAATATCATTAAAATTCATTATTCTGCCATAATTAAAACAAAATATGGCTGTTACTACTTAAATATTCATGTATCTGTGTATGGCATTATTATATTGGTTGAAGAGTTTTGGTAGCAGGATGAGATTGAGCCAATTTATCTATTTTACACACAGGTGGCCTATTTTAATCCAGTAGTTGTTAGTTAGGTCTGAAAATTACTTTCTAGTGTTGTGCTTTGGTGAAATTTTGGCGTGTGGTATCAACCAAGTTGGATGGGGGCATAGTTGTCTGAACCATAACATACACAACTAGCAGCTGATTTTTTTGCAAGAGGTCACAAACCTTAAATGCTGCTTATAGTTTTAATCTGTAAGAACCAATCTATTATACATGTAGGTCTACTGTGTTGGGTTTTTTTTGTTTTTTTTTACCCTTTACCTTGGCAACCACAGTGCATGCAGATGCAGTACAGTTGATCTGGTACTTTTTAAGCTTTTTTTTTTACCTATGCAAGAAATACACCCACCAACAATAGAAAAAGGAAGCACAAGGTTTGAATTGAGTGCAACTGATTTTTGAGATGACTGCTGCCTATGGCAGCGCTAACTAGCACTGTGCTGCTTGGCCCCCAGTAAGAAGAAAAGATGGAAACACAAATGGGTCCTGAAGCTTTGCTGCTTGACCATAATTACACTGCGAGCTCACAATAGCAACAGAGCTTGAATAAAACATCTTTAACAATAATAACAATGATGATGCAAAAAAAACATTTTCCTCTTGCTGTATTTTCTTTGACACAAAAAGAAGGATACAATCATATTTTTTGTGTCTTAGACTTCACAGAATATGTGGTTAAAAGCTTTTACTAAAACACAAGAATTAGCTTTCAAGTATGTCAAAGAATACTTCATTTAAGAAAAAGTCCAGTCAGTATCCTCTTTGAAATTTAGTAAATAGTCAAAAAAATAAAAGGGGTTCACCTCTGCTGTACAGAATGTTTTTATAATATAAATTTATTTTAAACAAATTAAAACAGTGAATAAAATCAAATCAATAAATAAATGCCTTACAACCACAACACCATTTACAGCCAAATCTAAGGAGAGACATTTGGGATTCCTTACCTTTATTTATGTGTCTTTGGGTGGAGTGACATGGCAGCGGTGACAGGGACAAAGTGCTTTTAAAGATTGTCAAAGTTTTTTTTTTTTTTTTTTTTTTTTTTAACACCTGACCACGTGTTTTAAGAAGTCCACGCTCTCCTTCACCAAAGGTCTGTTTTCATACTGACAGAATTTTTACATACCGGCATTTATAGGGTAATTTAGAAATTGATACTAAACAAAATTAAATTAAATCCAGGACTGAAAGGTAATGAACAGCATGTTAGGTTTCAGGTTTCAGGGAACCCTTATCACAACATGCCAGCTGCACAGCATGAGTCAAAGTCCAAAGTAGCATGTTATTGTAAGATCTTAGAGTTAAGACACACCCTTAACAACACACAAAAGCTCTTTAAATAAAAAAACAAATCTCTTAATTCTTTAACCTTCAATGGAAAAGGTATGAAATACCAAACAAAAGGGCTTCTCACTCCCTATAAAAAGCTACTGAGTGCTCTTTATTTACTAGGATGTAAATAGAGGCCTGAAGGCTGTGCTACATGGAAGTTCACTCAGGAAAATATGGACACTGAAAGGAAATGTGCCATTTCCTTGAGGGGATCATTGCTAATTGTACAGCTGTGAAAAACAACATTTTCTGGACTGAGTTTGCTTCTTTTCCAGTAGAGGTTCATGTGTGTCAGAGGCCTGTACTACGAAGGGAGATTAACTACTCAGACCTGGCTTATCAAGGAAACTCAAGGTTGACAAACTCTGACTGGCAAAAGTGGTGTTAAACGGTGCTACAACAGTGACAGATGACATTAGGCTGAGGTTGCATTTATAAAATAGACAATAATTACACAAGTTAAATTTAGTGTGCATTTGAGTAACTTCTGGCACTCTGATTGTGAGAGCCTCATCCTGTGGGTATCTGCCCTCAGATTAACTAATAAAACAAAAATTAAAACTTACCACTTGTTGGAATGCAAAAGATTGTAAAGAGCTGTCCCACTACAAGACCCCGAACCAGCCCCCTTTTAAGAGAAAGAGTTCAGGTAGTCCTAAGTCTTTTATTTTACAGAAACTTCAGATCATTCCTAGAGCCTAGAAAAGTTTCTTCTCTCCCAGCCAAAGTTATAGGGAAAGGACACATTTTCAGTCACAGTGTATTTTCTGCCATCCAAAATATGTATTCCTTCTCTATTAGGAAAACTGTCAGTCCAACCACCAAGTGTTTTATTTTACAAATCCTTGGGGGGCAACACATATTCTGTCAGACTGTTCTTTCTGCCTGCCAAAATATGTACAGAAGTAGAGGGAAAAGTCTAATCAGTAAAGATTTTAGTAAAATATATCCAGACAAACTTCTCCATTATAGGAATATAGTTTAATATAGTTCATTATATTCAAAGATGTTTCAAATATTCTGTCCCTATTATGAATTGAAATGGGATAAGGCGGAGTCAGTGTGCATTATAGAGAGGAGACCCATATTTTGGCAGGCTAACTTTGGTTAGGAAAAAACAAACTTTTCTATATTCTCCAAGGTTATTAGCAATGATCTGAAGTATTTATAATATAAAATACTTAATGGTAGAACTAACAGTGTTCTTAATAAAGAAGGGATACATATTTTGGCAGGCCAAAAATATAGTCTGACAGTTTCTCCCCTGCCCAATCAGGCTGTTGTTTGAGTCCTGGCCAAACACAGTACATTTTTTACTTTCATTCAGGTGGTTACAGCTGTGGTTACGGCCACTAACTTGATTCACTGCCAGGAGACGAGAACAAGAAGAACTGAAGATGGTTAATATAACACCTCTGCTTCGCGTCAGCTTGTTGGCATACTTGCAAATCCTCACAATTTTCCATTTCACTTAGTACGGTTAGTATAGCAACAAACAATTTGTGCTTCAAATTAAGGAAAACAAGCTAACATCATAAATAAACTGAAACAGACACAAGGCTATACAGTTAGCATACTGCTAAGGAACTCCAACTAACTATCTGTAACTTAACCTCGCAGTTATGCAGATAGCTCCATATGTACAGTTACAGTCCCTTTTCCCTCTTGCTTCAGGAAGCACGGGAACAGGTATCCATGATATGGTGGACATTGTTCATGTTTATTTTAAGCAAATCTTCTAAACATCTCGAAAAATGTGCCATTTCTTTGGCAACGCGATGTCATAATGCGGATATAAACCTGCAAACTTGTTTGCCAACTCTTGGCACAAACGGAAGTTGAAGTTCAGTGTGTGCTACTAGTCGTCCGGTGTCCACCATTTTGGCTAACTTAAGCCCTTTGTTATGACCAGTATGGTATTCAAGCCACCATTTTGTGCCATGGTTAGCGTTTGATTAAGTTTCTCTTACTGGTGCACTCTGTTATGACCCTTGGTCATTTGCATTGTATTTCTGTGTGTTTTACTGCTTTTCTGTGTGTTGCTATGTGGCCTCCTGGGCACAGGGTGGTGCACCCTGTGGGAGTCTTTTCTTTTGTTCCAGGTGGTGAGGCGTGATTGGCTGGTGCAGCTATATAAGGGGGAATCACCAGCTACTCTTCCTATTCCTCTCTCTTCCTGCTCCCAACTGAGGGCCATGCTAGAGTGTGTTACTGCTGCTGCTGTTGTTTTGCCTGTAAAGCTCCTGTTTTGTAAATATTGTATATATTAAATCAACTTTCTTGTTGAAGCAGTCCAGTAGCTGTAGGGGAGGGAGGCTATGTATGTTAATATTGTTTTCTCCTGTTTATGGTCAGGGAGGTTAGTTTTTTTTGTCATTTGTTTGTTTTACTTTGATTGGTAAGAAATCCAAGATAGAACCCTTTTGTTTGTTCTCTTGGCCATGCTCTCCCCGACGCCTTTGCGACATGTGTTGGTCATACAATAAAATACTCATTTTTGGACTGCATTGAAGTTTGCACGGTCTTTCTTCGGAGCTGGGAGAAGGGGAGAGTCTATTGTGTTGTGCTCTGGTTCCCCTAGCCTGGAGCAAAACAACTCATTTTATTTTATTAGGAAGTTTTTTTATTTACAATACTATCTATAACCCCACTCAAGCCAAGTGTTTGAGCTGAAATTTTCAGTGGTTGCCAGGTCATTGATTTGGTGATTTTTTTTATTTTTATTTTTTCCCCCACACATGTCATCTGTCTTTTTAGCTACACGCTGAGAGGCCGATAAATGGCAAACTCAACGGACCAGAGCACTGGAAACGACAGAGGCCACAGGTAAATATTCATCTTTTCCTATCGATGGTTTAATCAACGGTCTACACTAAAAACAAACACTTTTATCTCACTATACATATTTGGTTTTTATCACACTATAATTATCCATCTTTATGCATGGTTGGCATACACTTTAGTCTATACAAACAAGTACTATCTGCTTATGACAGTCCATTGATTTGGTGACCAATTTCACACAATCATCTGTCTTTTCAGCCGTGAGGCCAATAGACAGTGAATCCAAGAGATGCGAATGGCATCATCTCCTAATACTTAAATACAAAAATTATTTCTGGTGCACCATCGACAGTATTTTTAGCTACATTTGTATCCTAATTACTCTTCTTCCACCTAATTACATTTCCAAGCAAAAACTCCAAATCTGCTTCAAAAGGACATTACCTTATTCATGATTGTATAAAACTGTACCGCTATTTATTAATTTTGTGTTTCAGACCATTCACCTGAATTTTGCTTTTGGACTGTACCTTGCGATATCATTTGCTATTGCTTTTATACTATGCATATATATTTATACAATTCTCATATGTTTATGCAGTTGCTGCTTTTTATGCTCATGCATATGTTTCTGGGATTTCTACTGTTTGTAAAATTGAGCCTCCAAAACTACATTTAATATGTGTATTTTTAACATATGACTTACAATAAACATACTGCATCATGAAAAAAATTCCTTACACATCATATACATTTGTGCTAAAATAATCACATCTACAAACTGAAATTACGTATTCCATTGTTCAACAAATTATCAAAGTATTCCAGCTTTTACTTTTCTCATACCTCCTTTCTTCTCCATTTTCTCATTTATGTTGTCAACCATGTAAATGTGCCCATTTTCTGACAGAGGTTTTACCAATCTTGTAGTTTGAAACTAAGTACAACTCTGCAGCTTACTTTATCCTGTTTCAAATACTAATGATTCTAACTTAGTACAACAAAGCCCAAAAAAAGCACCACACACTTTACAAATTTATGTGCATTGTTTGTATGCGACACAGTCATCATAGGGGGAAGAATCATCTAATGTCAATACAGACAATGCATAACAGCACCCAAAGGACTGTCTGTTCCAGTATCAGTAGTTTATAAAAGTGAACCAAACTTTTATAAATAGGCTTCAAGATCAGATACTTAATAATTCCAAAGGGAAACTCTGCAGCCAGGCAAGGCATGCCCTTACAAGATGGGACAGACACAATGGTCTCCATTACTGTATACTACATTTACCAAACCTCTTTCCATGGATTGATATGATAGGATTTGAACCTCTAAGAAAGTTGTCCCTAAAAACATTTTTATTCATAGCAAAGGTCTGTTCGACAGAAATAAGAGACTTTAGAATGCTGTGATTGACCAATAAGAAGCGAGTATTCAACAAAGCCATGTAATAATGAGCAATAACACATACGTTGAATACTTTAAATAATGCACAATAATAATAGTAATTAACATGCAGATTACTTTTACATGGACCTTCTTTTCTTCCTCATGTAAGCAAGATTTGTCTCAGCAGTACGAAGGTCTACAAGTTGTTGAGGAAGTGTTCTCCTAAGTTGATCATCTGTCTCAGTGCACCCAGTATCAGCTTGTCAATGTCTTCATTGATTTTCAATTCGGATTCATAGTTTTTCACAAGAAAGATGCAGTTGGGTGGAAGCCCCAGGGACTGGCTGAGCTCATCAAACTGAGATTTAAAATAACAGCATTTCAGTTACTCAGTTTAACAAAATTAAAAAAATGTTTAAAAATCACCTATAGAAACTAACCTGTTCCTTCAGATACTTGCTCTT
>JAQLOL010014166.1:0-29973 GCA_029783665.1 Naso thynnoides
CTGTTAAGTCCAGTATGAACCGAGACAAAACGGTTGCAGGGAAAGTTGCGGCGGAGTGAACTGGTCTGTCTCAGCTCGAGCTCGAGCCGACTGACAGTGTTGCTTGCAGACTCTCTGTTGTTGGCAGAGGCGAGTCAGAGTGTAAGACACGAACAGCTCATCAACTCGTACCGACGTCACCTGTGGCGAAGAGGTGCAGCGTAGACCAGCCAGTCAGGTCTGAGAGTACAGAGAGTACATTTTTCCACAAAACCTTCATCCCGGTGGCAAAGAAAATATCAGGGTTAGAGCACGGCTTATCAGAGACCAGTTTAGCAGCAAATAGTGTCACTATTACACTGCTGAATCAGGTTACACATCATAATGACAAAGTTAAGCCAAAAAGTTGTCTAGTTCTACTTTAGAAACACTAAAAAATAGTGTCAAAAAATATTTGAGACTTCCTCCAAAGTAATTGTTACTGTTTTTTCTTCTGCGTGTGTGTGTTTTATTTCAGGTATAATGGCTGGTTCTAACAGATCTGGTGATCTAAGAGATGCTCAGAGGTCCATCCCAATAGGAACCATAATGGCTATACTCACCACCTCATTCATCTGTATCTTTCAATCTTATTCCTTGTGTGTGTGTGTGTGTGTGTGTGTGTGTGTGTGTGTGTGTGTGTGTGTGTGTGTGTGCGTGCGTGCAGCTGGTTTGTATAGAAACAATACAAACCGATGTCTATACACTAGAACATGTGTGAAAAGTAAATCACTAGGTCATGGAGAACAGTAAGACTGAATGACATCACAGATTAGGCTATCCTTGTAATAAAGACACAGTGTATGTACGTACACCTTAACTTCATGGTCAGATATCTCCTGTGTGGTCTTGTTTGGAGCCTGTATTGAAGGAGTGGTGTTAAGAGACAAGTGAGTGTATCTTAAATAAACTTAAAGAGGAAGAAATGGTGGCTGACTGGTGTAGTAAAGCTTGTTACAGTGATCAAAGCTTTTTAAAAAGTTGTCTTTAGAGACAGAAGAAGAGAAAGAATGAGAACGGTTTCCCCACATAAGGGGAAATTCAGTTGAATTGTGCTAAAATGCTGTTTATACATCAGGCATACAAAATAAACGATACTTTATATTAAGTCAGTGTGTAGTCAATAACTGACATACTGAGCCAGAAGGACGCCTGTTTGATCACAGCAGCCTAGTCGTCGTAATAATGTTCAGACCTAATTAACTGTGTGTGTGCTTTTGGGTGTTTCAGGTTTGGTTTCTCAGTAAAGAAGAACCCAGTAATTGGGATTCTGGCCTGGCCGTCACCTTGGGTGATTGTGATCGGCTCTTTTTTCTCCTGCTGTGGGGCAGGGCTTCAGAGCCTCACTGGCGCCCCCCGGCTGCTGCAGGCCATCGCTCGGGATGGCATCATCCCCTTCTTACAGGTCAGTGTTAGAAAGATATTTTAATGCTACAGACTGCCATGCTTTTTCAATCATGCATCACTCAAACAAGATGGCTGCTGGTTTGTGTTATTTCATCATATAGTGTCGAATGGGTTTGGTTTTCAAGTCGGACAGATTTTATTTGCACTATATATTATCTATATATATATTGCACTGTAGGTTGTTTGTTTCCCAAACAAGTTTTTTGCTTAAGTCTTTTAAGTCCAAAAAAAAAGATATTATCATGGTTTTCATGGAGTATTTGAATCAAAGACTCCCACATTAAGTCCAGTGTTTGTCCTTTTAACCACCACAATCTCCTCCAAATGTGGACTTTGTCAGTCTTTATACTGTGTCACCTGGTAATCAGTGTGTAAACAGCTGAATAGTTCCTGTGTGGCGATTTTTATTTGTGTGTAAATAGACACTCCTGTTTCTTAACGTGCCTCATGCCACATGTGTAAATCATAAAAATAAAAGTCTCAAAGGGTTTTCTGGGGTCAGCTTAGTAAAGTTTTTGCTTAAAATGAGGCCAAGGCAGTAACAGCACTGATACGTTCAAAGGTTTTGCTTATCATTATTACATGCTGCAGGGAATTTTGCCAACCAGAACCAGTTCACTTCCGCCAGCAGAAACTTTTACAGTCATCCAAACAAAGATTAAGACCAACTTTTATCCTCGATTAAAACCCATTGATTTACAAGTCAAGACACTGATTTCAACCATAGACTTAACATTTCAGCTTAAGTTGGCAGCTGCTGCACACTGACAGACATGAAAACTCAAACGTAAAGAGAAATAATGACGCCTCCTCACCTGTATACCTGCACCTGCAGCAAATGTTAATTTGACTTAAAGCAGTGTTGTACAGTAATGAAGTAGAAATACTTCGTCACTGTACTTCCGTGTTTTTTTTTTTTTTGGATAAGTTTACTATTTCTATTATTATAGACTTTCACTTTTACTTTGTTACATTTTTCTAAGAAAGTGGATACCTTTATTCTGTTACATTTAAGCATCGTAGTTACTGGTTACTAAATAAAGCCGGAAGAAATTTGGTAGGCTTCCTGCCAATATGTTTTGTTTTGTTTTGTTTTGTTTTAGTAGCAATAATGTTGGATGACAGATCACTGGTTTATCCTGTTTGGCGCGAGTGCAAACAGGAGCTCTCGAGCTGCGGTACAAGTGATGACCGGGTTGTTACTTTTGATGCTGCTGAAGTCATGTTTTCTGTTTTTATTTTAGGTCATTTTGTTATGACCCAAGGCCACATAAATGAAAAATAAACAATTTTCAAAAAGTCAAACTTTACTGCTTTTCACAAGCACTTTTTACTTTTATTTTTGCTTAAAATACTTAAGTACATATGTATTTGGTGTACTTTTGATAATTAATTACAGTAAATACCAACTGCTTTGAAACTTTTACTCAAGTTATATTCTAACAGATGACTTTCACTTTTACCAAAGTCATTTTACAGTAAGGTAACTTTACTTTTACTCAAGCGTGGCTTTCGGGTACTTTATACAAGACTGACTTAAAGGTTCCCAGCAGTGTGTTCTTGTAAACAATTAAAGTCAGTGTTTCTCACCAAAATATATCAGGCCTCATTCAAGAACAGTGTGTTGGTTGTGTTTGGGTTCTCTAATAGTGTCACTGACTCTGATAAAAATTAAAAAATTAAGGGAAAGAGAAAGGAGCTCGGCTGTGAAAGAGTCTTTTTCCTCTTTGGTGACACCTTAGTGAATGTGACAGAATTAAGCAGACTCATATGCCAATGTTAGAGGCTTAGATTTTTGCTGATGTTCAGATTCCGTGAAGGTGCATCTATTTCTGTACAGGTGATAATGGTCAGGCTAAAATAAAATAAAAGTTTTTTCCTGTTAAGAGGGTTTAATGAATCTGATGTGGAGGGCTTGTGTTCAGCAGCCACACAGAAAAATATAATTGAAATATAAAAATGTTCTTACGGCAGGAAAGATCCCAGCTGATGTCTTCACTGATGTTGCCTTGTTGTCATTGGAATATTTGCTTGAAACATGATTGGAAAACACAGACGTGTTTGCTCTAAGTACAGCACATTAAAGTAAGATTCAAACCGAAAAGTTACAGCACAATCACTGCACAAAGTAGTAACAGATTTTACACAATGCTGTGATATTATATCTATTAAAATATACTACATGTATGTTGCAGCTATTGTGCTGTTTTTCCTTGATTATAAGACATGTTTATATTTGTGTTTTACATTTCTTCTCTCTCTCTTTCTCTCTCTCTCTCTCTCTCTCTCTCTTTCTCTCTCGTGATTTCTGTGTCTCTCAGGTCTTCGGTCATGGGAAGGCTAACGGTGAGCCCACCTGGGGTCTGTTGTTGACAGTCGGGATCTGTGAGATCGGAATCCTCATCGCTTCTCTGGATGCCGTGGCCCCCATCCTCTCCATGTACGTGGTTTAACACCTTTGAAAATATAGAAACTGGATCCACTTTCTGTCCCACTTGCCTTCAGTCTGTTATTAACAGGCTCCAGTCAACTTGTTATGAATTAATGCACGTCCTTCTCTCTTTTCTGTGTGCCTGCTCAGGTTTTTCCTCATGTGCTATCTGTTTGTTAACCTTGCCTGCGCTGTTCAGACTTTGCTTCGTACCCCCAACTGGAGACCTCGCTTCAAGTTCTATCACTGGTAAGAACAACTTCGAACTTAATATTGCGACGAAATAACTCCAGCAAATTTGTGTAACATTTCCATTCTCACTCTCGAACCACATACTACAGCTTCATCAGGCTCCCTTCGTGTCACTTATAAAGCAAAGTTTTCTTTATCATCGATACAATACAGGAAGCAAAATACTCCCAAAACAGGTGAAGCCAGAGTAGAGTCGGGGGTCACATGTAGAACTTTCTGCCAGTGAAACAAGTTTCAAATCCCAGTGAAAATGAATGTACAAGAACTTTCCCTATGTCAAAGAAACTAAGTAAGTGTGCTGTGGGGGGGGACACCCAAGCATCAGTGTGTGACAAACTGAGTGTGAGAATGTGATACATTTCAAAGCTTCATAGCTTTGATTAAAAGCACAGATGTCTGTTCTTGAACTTGCAGTGATATGGACTGTTTGTGTTTCCTGTAGGACTTTGTCCTTCTTAGGGATGAGTCTGTGTCTCTCTCTCATGTTCATCTCCTCCTGGTACTATGCTCTGGTTGCCATAGTAATAGCAGGCTGTCTCTACAAGTACATTGAGTACAGGGGGTGAGTCTGGAGTAAAACAATAAGAGATCAAATCTGAATTCTCTATCACTGGTTGCATCCAAGCAAAACAATCCACTGTTCATTTGTAACATGAAAACACACAAAAAAATTTAAAATTTGAATTTAAAAAATTGTAAAATGAACTGTTATTTTCCATGTGATTGAAAGATTCCTAAGAGAAAACAATGAGTGATTTAATTTGTTCTCCTTCTCATTGAAATTATTACTGAAGAACTGCAGTAATTTCATCAGCCATGCTTAAAATGAAAGATACTGATTGAAGACTCATGGCCACTCACAGGGCCTCAGATGTGGTTTGGATCTGATCATCTGGTTAATGACTTGCTATATTTTCTTAAAATGCATTAATTGTGTGCATGGAAACTTGGATGTGACATCAACATTTTCATTCAAGACAGAAGAGAAAGTTTAACATGCCACTGAGGCTGGAGAAAATAATTAAATGCCTCTTAATATATTTGTTTGAAAAAAAGTGACATTTTCCTCTTTGTGCCTTTTTGGTTGCAGGGCAGTGAAGGAGTGGGGGGACGGAATCAGAGGTCTGTCCTTAAATGCAGCACGGTACGCTCTCATCCGGCTGGAGGAAGCGCCACCACACACCAAAAACTGGAGGTGAGTGTGTGTTTGCAGCTCCCTCAGAACCACAAACGGCCTTATGCAACTTTTTTGTACATACAGAGTGGTACTTTAATGTGTAAAATCTGTGCACTTTCCATTTGAATAAAACTGATTCCAGGTACTATAGTGTAGTTTCCACCAATACAATGTGCTCCGGAAATTGCTCGGTCTCAGTGTTTATTTTGCACTCATCTTTTGTTTGTACTGTATTCTACTTTGGAAATGTTCTGTCTGTTCTCAGGCCTCAGCTGTTGGTGATGTGTAAGTTGGACTCAAACCTGGCGGTGAAACACCCTCGTCTCCTGTCCTTCACTACGCAGCTCAAAGCAGGGAAGGGATTGACCATCGTCTGTTCAGTCCTGGAGGGGACCTTCATGACCCGAGAGGAACACGTCAAGACTGGAGAGCAGGTTTGTCAGTTCGTTCACTCATGCTTTCAGTCCTCTGCATTGTTTTCCAGTGTTCAGGCTTCAGGTCTGCTTCGTATCCCGACACTGAAGGGAGGATGACAGCACCTGTTTGACGGAAGCACAGATACAAAAGCCGCCTGTCCCTTCCAACTCAGTGGTCACGAAGTCACTCAAAGTGTTCAGCGCAGCAGACCTCGGGAGTTAACGCTGCTAAATTATGCTAACTTTATTCATTACCTTACTAAATCTCAATTAGCATCAGACATTAAACATTTGTTCCAGTGTTCTGCGATCCAGCTTAAGAAAAAGAAACTTTAAACGTTGATGTTATTTTTCCATGAGCAGAAAATCTTGATATTTTTAAACTGAAGAACTCTGTTGAGTAACTGTGTGCTTATATGTTAATCCGACTCACTGCAATTAATAGACATGATGGGCCCTGTCCCACACCCTGTGTTAAGCCAGTGTGCTCCTAGTGCAGGTGTCGTTGCTATCTCACCCCCTGCGCAAAGAGGTCGCCGAAGTTTCGACCAGGAAAAATCTGGTCTTCGCCTGGCATGGCTGCGTAAGATGCAGCACAGCTGGCCGAGATGCGCACACACGTTTGCACAGTCACACACGCCATTCATTTTGGTTTGTTCCCCACGTGTGTGTGTATTATTTAAATGTCCCTTGAACTTATTTTCGATCAGAAACAGTGGCGCAGCCAAAATAAAAATAACGTCAGTAACACTTCATGGCTTTTAGTCTTTTTTTTTTCTTATCGTGATACATGTGCAGTTCTTGGCAAAAATACACCTGAAAATGACCTGATGTCAATCATATCAGCATCATACGAGTGTTACACAAATTTAAATGTCTGTTACTGTCGAGTATTTCACAGACGTTAAGAACACACGACAGGAGAGGAGAGGGACAAGAATTTTCCATCATCTCTTTTCCTTTTCTTTCCCTCCATCGCCTTTTTCTAACTAAAATCACGTCATCAGAACTAAACTGTAAATATTCTAGTACACTGAGCGTTTTCTGTTTCTCTAAAAGTATTCACACTGATAACGAAGTAGGAATCGTTATAATCATAAAGCCTAATTAATCTCCACAGATCACAGCTGCCAGATTGTCTTTACAGATCAGTCGCTGACAGCTGAAGCAACTTTAGTGTTTGTGTGTTTGTATTTATTGGCTCAAGAAAAACAAGGATTAGGCTAAACAATTATGATAAACAACACGTTATGACAAGACACACTAGACTGTCCTAAGAAAAACTATTTGTATGTCTGTCAGAGCCTGATGGATAAGCATGTGTAATTTTGTGCAGGTTTATCCGACATAGAGTGACTTTCTCACTTTCTCACTCCATCGTTGCCTCGTCGCCTGGTGACGCCAGAAGACGAGGCAACGATGGCCGCAATTTCAGACCTCTTTTCTGTCTGTCTTTTAAGAGCAGACAGAAAACAGACACACACGCTTGTGTGACTGAGCACCAGCAATGCAGGGATGGGCCACAGTTGCTTCTCCTGACACGAGGTGGCAAAGATAGAGTTTTTACACTGCTTGAATGTACTGCAACGTTTGCGCCTTGTGCCGCAGAGGGGCGTAAGATCGTGCCCTGTATCCTTCATGTGCTTTCAAGCTCTTTTAACAATTCTTAAATCCCTTTTTAAAGCTGCATTCTAGCCACCAGCCAAACAGAGAGAAAACAGGCCGTGACCCATGATCTGTTTTTTCTTGAATTTGATTTTATGTCTCATAATTTATACAAGTTCCAACTATTAAAAACAATGTGAAACAGCTCTTTCCCTCTCTGGTCCTTTCTCTGTTTTTTACAAACTTTTCTTTGACCCACTTGTTTTTTTGTTGTTGTTGTTTTTTGCAGAACTTGAAAGCCGCCATGACAGCAGAGCGGATGAAGGGTTTCTCTCATGTGGTAGCGTCTTCCAACCTGCGAGACGGTTTCTCCCTGCTCATCCAGTCTGCAGGCCTGGGGGGGATGAAACACAACGCTGTCCTGATGGCCTGGCCGGCAGGTTGGAAACAGGCGCAGGATTCCTCAGCAAGGAGGAACTTCATAGGTAAACTACACAGAAGGATCAATCAAATCAAAATTATTTAGACAGCTTCCCAATATTAAGAAACTCTAAGCTAAGATGATTTGTATATTTATAAGTATTATAATAAATTCCATAAGTTTGGCAGCATGTAACTCATTTATTAATGTCAGATGTACCATATTTCTGTACTTGTGCACATGATTTTTAAGGAGTTGTAACAAGTAGAGGGAACCTTTATTTTTGCAGATTACTCTCTCTCACTCTCTCTCTCTCTCTCTCACTCTCTCTCTCTCTCTCTGTCTCTCTCTCTCTCTCTCTCTCTCTCTCTCTGCAGAAACAGTGAGGGAGACGACAGCAGCTCATCAGGCTCTGATGGTTGCCAAAAACATCGACCATTTCCCCGAGAACCAGGAGCGTCTCGAGGGAACAGTCGATGTGTGGTGGATCGTACATGATGGTGGACTGCTCATGCTGCTGCCATTTTTACTGAGTCAGCACAAGGTGTGTGCGCGCGCATGTGTGTGTGTGTGCTTTCTAGATCGTCCTTTTCTTTTTGTCTTTAAGTGAATTGAGCTGATATTAGTAGTATCTGATGAAACACATTTGACTCCTCATAAATTCAGTATCTACTCTGAATAAATTATGATTTCATGTGGAATTCACTGTAACTGAAACAACTTTTTCTTGATATTTTAGGATTTTTTTCACCAAGTTTCTCAGTTGTTTTCATCAGGAGGTTTAGCATATTAGTCTTTCTGTCATGGTTGGACTTTCAGTTCAGTTAGTTTCTGTTTTGTTGTTGTTAAGCTTGTGTGTTTTTGTATTGTTGTTCATGTTCCCTGTTTTAACGTGACTTGTCTTTTTTGTTCACCTCCCACATCCTGCGTCCCTCCTGGTTAACTGGCTGTCCTGCTCTGACGTGTTTCATCTGTGTTGATCACCCAACCTGTGTCTCGTTACTCCACTTCTATTGTCTGTGTTTCTCCAGTTCTCTCTTTTTCAGCTCGTCTGTTTCGGTTACATGGCCCTTTATGTCATCCTGTTGTTTCCTGGTTTGTGTGCCAGCTCTGTGTTTCTCAGGCTCTTCCTATTTGTTTGTTATTAAAACTCGCTTTTCACTTTTGAAACCTGTTTCCTTCGAGCGTCTTTGCTTTTGGGTCATTTTAAAATCCTGATTCATGACACTTTGACCTCTCATTCATATTCTTTTGTAAATTTGTACTTAAAAAACCAAAAAACTTCTACTTGTGCCATAAATAAATTACTGGTAAATGCAGCCAAGTGTTACACAATTAGGCTTTATTGTAGAGGCTACCAGTCCTTTATTAAAGTATCAAAAATATGGGATGGTTTATTGTTGATTTTTTTGCTCATATGTCCCTCCTAAGGTCAGATCACACATTTAGTGCTCTTGGTGTGTATAACTAGCAGGTTATACTGACACATACTGATACATCACCTGTCTCTGTAGGTATGGAGGAAGTGTAAAATGCGAATCTTCACAGTGGCCCAGATGGACGACAACTCCATCCAGATGAAGAAAGACCTCCAGATGTTTCTTTACCATCTGCGCCTGGATGCAGAGGTGGAGGTAGTGGAGATGGTGAGACTGTTTGCAATTCAGTCATTTCTCTCATTCATTCTTGCAAGTCTTACCATTAAAATACTGAAAGACTGCCTGTTCACTTTGTGCTGTAAATGTGAACATCAGCCACAGAAAATGCATCCAAGGACTGTATGTTTGCATAAATCAAAAATGCAAATGTTCTCTGTGCCAATCTAGCACGACAGTGACATCTCAGCCTTTACCTATGAGAAGACGCTGATGATGGAGCAGAGGTCTGAGATGCTCAAAAAGATGCAGCTGTCCCGAACGGAGAGGGAGAGAGAGGTACAGTGACATTCACATCGTAACATGTCCACTGTGAGAAATAATGCACTGAAAAAAAATCAGGTAATTGTCATAGTTGTTACTTGCATTACAAGTCTTTGCACATTCTGTATTTTATAAGGACATTGCACACATACAACATTGAGGACGCAGTAATATATAAATTGCAAAAATGTATGTTAGTAACAAGAGCAAGTTGTATCTCTCTATAAATGACCAAACTTTACTAATGAATAGTGACATTTAGGTTTAAGTGTATTGAACATTTTAGGGGTGTTTTTTTTTAATAGAGTAGTTTTACATTAAAATTTACAAAGAAGAATTTACACGTGTATCAGAAACCAGCAAAACAAAATCGCAGTTGTAGTGCAGATATGTTCACAGAGAAAAAAGATGTAGCACACTGTCACTGTGTGTGGTATCTTCTGCTGTTGATGTTGACCTTTGAACTCTAGCCATGACCTGGCTCTGTGATTGGTTAATGCATTCAGATACAGAGCATCACAGATGTATCACGTGGCTCCATAAAGAGGAAGAAGTCGCCGGGCGCTCGTGCCTCTTCACTCAACGCCATGTGCATACCAGAGGATGAGGTAGCCGTGGCAACCAAGCAGTTAATAGAAGCCAACCATGATGCCATTGGTTCCTCCATTTTTCATGCCACCCTTTCACGCATTATCATCCATTCATAACAACTTGAATGCTTCAGACATGCTGTGATCAGACACTGAACTCATGGATATAATGTTCGGCCTCAGTGTTTGTTATTGTCCCTCCATTCACTGCGCGGGAGATGCTGACTGGACGGACACACAGAGAACAAAAGCTGCCACTAGAGGAAGACAAAAGCCTCACTTAGTGTCTTTAAATGTGCAGCAGACTCCTAATGGTGGAGGTCTTTTCAATCATTCTGCTGCAGGGGGATTACTAACCATCACATCCGCATGTCTGACAGTCTAACACTCACATGCAACAGGGTTTTTTTTAGAAGGGTATGTGTCTTCTGCAGTTAAAATAAGATTATAGGTTGTTCTTAACAGAGTTGAATCTAGAAATGAATAAAATGTCACAGCTTATGTTTGTAGTTAGAAAGACAAAGTATTGACTCAAGTACTGCAGGATCCCACTTCAGTTAACTAGCCAGTAGTGATTGACGTACTCAAGTGTGATTTCGATTTGCATTGCGACACTCTTTAGATTACATTTTGTCCTGACAAATGTTTTTTTAATCCAGAAAGTCAGTCTTAGAAAATGTAGCTTCTTTTGTTCTACCGTGTTGATATCGTTGCTGCGTGCCGCTGGATCACGAGACTTTAACTCGTAGGTGAAAGAATAAATATCCAGCAGCCTGCATGAAGCTGAGTTTTTGTTATTTTGGTTTTTATCGTGCTTCTTTTGAACTTTTAATGATATCATATGCAGATGCAAAAGCATCTAAGGATGGGGAGGGTGAGGTCTCACCTATGTGAAACTTGACTGATCATTTTCAGTCATGTGTTCTTTTTCATTTATGTTAATCTCTATTACATTGTTGTCACCATAAAAGGGACTGAGAGCATCTTCAGCTTCAGTCATGAGAGAAATTAAAAAATTAAATCTTTGATTGGTCTTTTGATTCACTCAAGAATGGGTGTGGGTGTGGCTTAGAAAATACAGAGCAGCATGGAGCTGTAGTAAGTTCTGGGGCCATAGATGACTGTGGAGTTCACCTTCACTGGTGTTGTTCAATCGAAATTAGGAAATGGCAAAAATTTGCTTTAAAAATGAAACATAACTTTCTTTTTGAACACTTTAATATCTCAGTCATGAAAATAAGTACACAACCAGGAAGTTTACTGTGTCCACTGTAAAAGACAGCATGAGTTTCTTTGTTTTTTGTTTGTTTGTTTTTGTTCTTCTTCTGCATGTCTAGTTATCACTATAAATCTGTTTATCACCTCACTGCCCACAAAATAACTTCATCTTCATACTTTGTCTTCTGATCATATTTTCATACCTGTAAGGCAATGTCGACATTTTTGCAGTGATGTCTAACTATGCAGTTTTGATTTGCTGTTAAAAAATCCAATAATAGTAAGCAAAAATACAGATTCCTGCTGGGTGGAAATGAAATACCTAAATAATAATAATCAGAATAATTTGTTTTTATTTTTAGAAAAGTTGTGTAACTGTTTTTCCCAGAGAAACCAAAGAGAGTTTAGGTGAAGCCTTTAGTAGAAACTGGATTTAATTGAAATGCCAATGTTTTATTAATGGAAGAATGAGGATGTGACGTCGCTGAAAAGTACAAAAGCCAAACTGCTTTTTTATCATGCATCCTCTGTTTAGGCCCAGCTGATCCATGACCGAAACACGGCGTGTCATTATTCTATGAATGACAAAGCTGCAGGTGTCACACCAGATCGCGTCCACATGACCTGGACCAAAGACAAACTGTTCCACGAGAGGAACAAACACAGAGAAGGCACAGTCAGAGACATCTTTAATATGAAACCGTAAGTATTCACACGTTGCTTGTTTTTATGTCTTTGTATTTTTACCATTAATGGCATCTGTGTTGTATGTTTTCATATATGCTACTCTTTTCATGCACTTAGGTACAAGCACTATTTATGACACTTTTGCAGTTGTAGTTACTAAGAGGCTGTGAATGGCTTAAAACCCTTTGAGCTGCTCCCTTTATTTGTCATAAATTGTTTTATTATCAAGGGGTCATCCATGGAGATGCATTAATTATTTTTGCTGTTGGCCTGCATTAGTTTGTTTATACTGTTTGATGACTCTTTAACCCTTGTTGCAACTAATAAGAAAAGACTGAAGATCTTGAGACTCAAAAATCATTACTGTAGCTGATATCCTCAATGAAAAGCAGAACTTATTACTGTTTTAATGTTTAATATGTTGGGTTTTTTTTCTCCTTTCCTCTAGCGAGTGGGAAAATCTGTAAGTAACTTTAGCTTTCATTCTTCTGCGTGTGCATGAACATTCTCTGTGGATGCATTGAGAATAATGCCATAATGTGTTGGTATGCTTGGGTGACAGTAAAATAATCATACTGATAAGGCCTCTGTCCTCATTAATGTCTGTGGTTTAACATAGCAACCAGTCCAACGTGCGGAGGATGCACACAGCTGTGAGGCTGAACGAAGTGGTGGTCAAGAAATCCCAGGACTCACAGCTGGTGTTACTCAACATGCCTGGCCCACCAAAGAACAAGAAAGGGGATGAGAACTGTATCCTTTTTTGTTTGTTTGTTTTGGCTAATCATTCATTGAATCAGTCAAAGCAGTTTTGGTATATTAAGGGAATAGTTTAACCTTTTAGGAGATATACAGAATCATCTGTAGAGCTTCTGAGCTCTACAGATGATTCTCAGATGGTGAGCTCAGTTTCCTGTTCTTTGTTTTGATCCTTAAAAAGCTGAAGCACAGAAAAGACTGTGTTTCCTTAATTACATAAAGAAGAAATGTGAAGGGGCGCCTGGTGGCTCAGTCAGTAGAGCAGGCGCCCCATATACAGAGGCTATGTCCTCGTGTAGCAGACCTGGGTTCGATTCCACCTGTGGCCCTTTGCTGCATGTCATTCCCCCTCTCTCTCCCCTGTTTCCTGTCCACTCTTCAGCTGTCCTGTATAATAAAGGCACAAAGCCCAAAAAACATCTTATAAATAAAAAAACAACAACTAGTGAGTTCTTAAAAAAGGCAAAAAGGCAAGTGGAGGCGGTGAAGGACAGGCTGGTGTTGCTGGTGGAGATGGCAAGCAGGCCACGGCAGCTGCACACAGGAAAAAACTGAAAATTACACCAATGAAAAACTGCAAGTTATGCAGCAACAGTGCATGTGAAAAAGCACTGGAGCACTACTAAAAAAACACAGGTAAAACTCGAGAAAGGAGCTTCTGTGTTAAGCTGGGAAATTTTTGAGCCACAAGACTCGTTTCAGACTTGGGCTGAAACATTCTCTGCCTTGCAGTGTACACGGGGGGAGCGAGAGATGATCATCCACCCCCAAACTGCCATCGGAGGGTCAGATAAAATTCTGATGTCAGTGTCTTTCCTCGCTGTGCCTGCCCAAAGGGGCAGCAGAGTGTCTAAGTGCCATGGCCACACACAAGGAAAAAAATGAAATAAAGGAATGCTACATTAGACAGAGCGTAGCTAATGTTAGCCTTCAAGTTAACAACAGTAGAAGTAGCTAATTTCCCTCCAACTCTCTGCAAAATGGACAAACCATAACGTTGCTGTCCACGTATTCCAAAATATTTGTGAGTTCATATGTGCCGGCACATCTTTTTTTAGAGGTTAGGGTAGCACAAATTGTCAAGGCAGCACTCTTCTGCCTTTGTTAGCATTGTTGCTAGTAAACGAACCTGTCTCTGAACTTTCAAACGAATCTTTGACAGTTTTCAATAGCCACGACAGTCCGCAGGGGCCAACAGGCCGCTCAGTGTGAGCACTGAGGTCGAGGCTGATGATCGGACTGCACAGTGTGAGTGCACAGATCATGAGTTTTGGCTTTATATCACAGCTGAACTGCTCGTACAGTGTGAGCTGGAATTAAACAACAACAATTATAAAACCGTACCGTGTACGCCCGGCTTTACCGACTGAGAGGGGAGAATCTGGCACAGGAGCGGCATCTCACCCAGACTTTAACGGCAGAGATGATGGCTGATGAAGACCACACACAGAGATCCAACTTAGCCAACCACGCCCCTCCATCACACGCACACACTGCCAGGGAGAGACAAAAAAAAAAAAAACATGGCTGAATGCAAAACTCACAATCAAGGAAAACATAACCCTGACCGTTAATTTCTCCAGAAGCTTCAGTCTGTCGCCGGCGCTCCCCTCAGAGCCGTGCAGCTGTCAGCAGCTGTCCCCTCACCTCGTCCCGTCATCTTCACACAGCACTCTGCAAAGCCCTGAGCTATGTGGGAAAACCCAAACACACGAATGTGGAGCAGGAATTCAAATGCCAACGTTATGAAGGCACATGCCTCAAACAGTTAAAGCAGTGGATGAACAGATTACACTGTCAGACAAAAAGTGCTGAATAAAAAGTAAAGCTATCGAAGGTGATGGATAAACAGTGGCTGAAAAGAAAACAAAAAGCTGAAAGGGATGGAACACTGGCCGGCAACAAAGGCTCTGTCACTGTTCAAAATGTGTATTTGTGACTTTTTTTGACCAGTCATAAAAATCTTGCTTTCTCTGCGTTTGGTACATTAAGGTATTTTTAAAGGTTAATTGTGACGCATTTTGCTAAATTTGCTCACAAGCTTCACATTCATACACAGAAGCGAAAGCCTTGCCAGATATTTTAACAATGGACTTCAGTTTGGAGCCAGTCTCCTAAAATAGGTCTCACACAAAAGCCCCGTCCCGCTTGTTTCAAAGAGCCAGACAGTGTAATGAGGCTGCCGAAATTCTTTCAATAGAACTGGAGAGGAAGTCCTGAGAGAGAGAAAGAGTTCCACATGATGAAACAAATCCTGCAAAATAAGGGAGACAGCAAACCTTAAGGGGAGACTGCAGCCACGGTGATCGTTTTTTACGGGTGATGCATTAGGATGAAATGACGGTAACAAGCAGGATGTGAATCTTTGTGTTTAGGATTAATCGAGCTGATGTTTCCAATCATCTCAAACGGTGAAAATAATTTGTTCTGTTGTTACCTTTTATACCCATTTTCCACCAAAATGAGTGGGTTTTTTAAATGCATGTCAGCCCGCTGAAATTTGACTATTGACCCCATTCCCACTTCCCGCAGGCAAGGCAGCCCCTCTGTGAATTTATGTAAAACCTCATATTTAGATCAAAGAGTGCGCTGTACAGTGTGGAAACATCTTTGTGATGTGTCAGACAAATGCCTGTCAACTTTAATATTAACTATGATTACGACAAATGCAGATGTATCAGAAATTAATCTGGTTGTGACGCTTTGCAAAAGTTGGATCTGGGTGGAAACGCTCCACAATATGTTTGCGTTCAGCTTGTATGAGAGTGTGTGTGCTCAAATCATCTTCACGTCATCGAAAAGAAGCGATAGATCAATATTTTCAATGGCTGCAGAGTGGAACATGAGCCATGAGCGCTATAAACTTTTGTGTGACTAAAAACCCTGCACTCCCCTGCCCACAGCGATCTCTGAATGTTGGTTGATCCGGATTATTACTTGCTTAAAGAGACTACGAGGAACTTTTAGTTTTTGCTGATTCTAGCGCCGCCTTTGGACAAAAGTGGTAGTGACACCATCGCCCACTGTCGTAAAGATCTTTGCTTGCTCGTGCCAGGCAGACAGAACTCGGCTTAACACCGGCACTGCGTGCATTTGTTCTGGGAGCAAGTTAAAGAGATATGACAGGATGGATCGTGGTGAAGCAATGTATTTATATGTGATTAAGAAATAAGTCATGAGCCAGTCTTATGACAGTAACATCCCCTGAGACCTATTACCTCGGTTTTCTGTAGGCTAATGTTACATGACCATTTGCATTAGCGTTACATGGTAATGTGCAAACTAACAGCAGTAGGCATAGATTATTTAAGTGTAGCAGGGTGGAGAATTTCATGTCATGTAATAGTTATCTCACCAGGTGGCATTTTGTTTTGGGGTACCCCAGTAGGTGCAATGGATTCTGGGACAGGTAGTAAACAGGTAGTAGCGGGTCTCTGGTAAATCCTTTTTCCGCATCATGCTGCACTACGTGCTGCTTCTCTGGGGAATGCCGACTGATTTACAGAGGTAAAATAATTTATCGATGCATTCTGACATTCAGTCTCATTTGATAACTGTTAATACACGTTAGAAGAGTCAGTATTACGATGTATTGCAGGTGGATGTCACTTATATTTTCGTATGCACTTAGCAGAAGAAGAGAAAACTGTTCATGCAGCGTGTTGCTGTGTCGATTTGTCTGTGTCGTCGCAAAATTGTTCCGGGTTTCTGCTTTAAACTGTCTGTGCATTAGGACGGTTTAATACAAAATTAGTTTGCCTTTTAATGTTATAAAACGGCTAACAGTGAAATGTGTACTCTGTGTTTTTGGTTAGGGCCACTACAGTTATCTACAGTTGTTTGTAATTATTTGTAGTAGCTGTTTAGTCACGGCAGCTAATGAAAGTTGTTAGTTTTATAAATGAAGGACTGTGAAGGTCCAGGACAAATTTCATTTCATTGAAAGAAATTATTTGTTATCAATTGACTTTATTAATTTTATTTATGGTACCATACTTTTTAGTTCAGATAAAAGAACCCAAAAAGATTTTTGTGTCCTGTGTTGGCTGCATTTCACCAGGTTACATAAGCAATAAGCCCCTTGAAGCAGTGAGTTACAGTGATTTTACAACAGCTGAGGGGCGTTCTGAGGCACGACGCGCAGCGGAGTACCTTAGAACGTTTATTGCTTTTATAAAACGGTTACCCTACATATAGCCCATAAAATAACACACAAGAAAAAAAATCAACAATTTTTAGGTAATAACGCAACAATTAACTGAGAACTGTTCATTCTTCTGCCAAGCAATATAGTCCAGTAACACTTACAGAGTGGACAGAATGGTTGCCAAGCAACACAGACGCAAGATCACAGTGGAAAGAAAGTGACGACATTTTTTCATTAGGCTATCTGGGCTCGTTAATGTTGATTTGGATATTTCAATTAGTAGTGCAACTTTTTAAATAGTGTTCAATTAAGTTTGGACTCCTCTTTGCGAGCACGGTGGCGTGCATTTTGGTACAGGTGCATTTTTGCGCAGATGTAACATTAGTGGTGCCACTGCCTGAGGCAAAGATATTGCTCCACAATCTCCTGTCATCATAATTTGGATGCCAGTACGACTGCAGAGAACTCACACTTATGTCCCGTCACAGACATAAAAATAGCAGTTTTTTCCCTGAGGGTCTTGTTTGCTGCTACAGGAAATTTATAATCATCAGAAGAATCATGAGACGGTTTCATAGTTACTTAAAAGTTTCTCGTAGTCAGTTTGCATTGATAACAGGGAGACAGAGTGGTGTGCTGGTTGAGCTAGGTTGACTTTTAATGAGAGAGAGCGGCACACTTCGCTGTCAGTTTAAGCTCGTCTCAACAGAAACGTTCTGTTTTTTACAGAGACTCAAGTCGGGCAGGAATCATTTTCAGCTCTGTGTCCATTAGTATTAACTTTTGTAATTGTAAAGTCAAAGATTATCAAAAAGCCTGCACTGCACCTAAGTGACATGAAGCACCAGATGAAGGAAAAGCATGTCTCTGGGAAATATGCCAGAAATGAGCGTGTTCACCCGGGTCTTACATTTATATTAAAAGACAAACCAGGCCGAGTCAAGCGGAGGTTAGAAAAACCCATCTCTACTTAAGGGTCAATTGACATGGGTGTAAATGGTGAGTGTATGCATTCCCATTGCACACAAAACTTCAGTTTTGTTTTTTTTGACCAGTGGAAAAGGGGTGGTACATTCACCATCATGTTTAAGTGGTATAACCGATGTGTTTATTTCTTTAGTAGAGAAAGTCACTGAAAGGACACAAGAAATTATTTACAGTTAACACCTGATTAGTACTGAGTGACTCACACGGGCTGAGTCAAACAAAACTGTTAAAATTTCTTCTGAAATGCACAGTGGATTTTCACTTGATAACTGGATTAAACAAGTTACAGTAATCCAAACAAGTACTGGAAAAACAGCTGAACTTGGGCTAATGTCTTCCTTTGTTCTCTCTCTTCTCTCCAGAGGTCCTCCTCACGCTCTTGTCTCCAGTGACCTCTCAGGAGGTCCTCTCTCCCTCTTGCCTCTTCCGAACCTCAGGGACCTCACCTGAGGTCCTCTCTTGCGGCCTCCAAGATGCTCCTGAGCTCTCACCAGAGCTCTCACCAGAAGTTCAGAGTCCTCAAGGGATCTTCTTCTGAACTTCAGAACTTCTGAGAGCTGCAAACAGCAGCCCCAGCGAACAAGAAAACTTCTTCCTACAGCAGCGACCTGAGGTCATGTGTAACAATTGTTAGCATTAGCAGCCAAGGCCTACTAGCTAACTGCAAAGCAGAGGACGACCAAGTAAGCACAGATCTGCTTACTTTGCAAGGATTACACTGAGCAACCAGCTACCAGCAAGGACAATACTTTTCAACTTTGGGACCAACATTACCCAGCCTGGATCCTCAGACAAGGAACCACCAGCATCCTCCCTCAAGGACTGGTAATGTTGAACTGGGCCTAGATAGCATCATCTTAGCACGGCTAAGCACAGGACCATTAACCTTGGTCACATGTCGAATGTGTTCAGGACTGTATAAGTGTTAATGTGATATCACTGTACTTAGGTTATTAATAGTTGGCTTTGCCAAGTTGTTAGTTAAGTTTGCTTCCTATAGACCAGGTCTTTGCATGCAGCTAACAATCTTTCTAACCTAGCACTGTGACACACACACACACACACACACACACACACACACACACACACACACACACACACACACACACACAGAGTAACATTTAACTAATCCAGTGCCTGTGGTGAACATCTTTCCAAAATTTAACCCTGTGTCTTTGTGGCCCTGATTATGATCCGTGTGTGTTTAAGATAACATGAGTCTGTTACTGCACATCAGTTCTTAGCTAAAAAAAAAGCTACTCACTCTCTTTTTTAAGGTCGGGTTCATTTTATTTTTCAGCGTAAGATTCATGAACTTACATGTGACGGCGCAGCAGCCTGCTGACAGCGCTGAGCCGCCGTGTTTTCCGATCAGAGCCGATGCCGCGCTCGCTGTTCTTTGTGTGTTCACACAGCAGCTGGAGAAGGCCGATCGTAATCACGCGTTTATTCTCCCCTCCATCAAACGATGCACCTGTCCGTTTTATTCCCTCGAACCAAAAACTGACCCGCTAAACAAGTGAGCTCATTGCAGGTGTTTTTACTTTCACTTCGTCATGTATTACTTCATTAAGCTTTCTTGGCCATGTGTTTCAAGACACCACTTGTCCAACAGTGTCGGCCACTCCCTCACGTTGAAATGTGTCATCGTGACACATTTAATTGAACCGTGTGAAGTCGGCGTGTGTGCACCAATGCCGTGCATCTCTAACTGAGACTGTAATTGTTACATATCCAATAAAAAAAAAAACCACAAGACATTTCACCTGACAGGCTGTATGTGTGTGTGTATGTGTGTGTGTGTGTGTGTGTGTAGGAAGCAGAGGCCTTGGTGTCAGCCGTGCTCCCTGCTGACAAACACGCTGCAGCTCCAGAAATCGCTGTTTATCTTAAAGAATCGGTGGGGAACGCCACCCGGATAGACTACGGAACAGGTAATGATGCTGCTCCAAAGGTTCATGGAGTCGAAACTTATAAATGACTTACTTTGAACTTTCTTACAAACGGACTGTTGTTTTAAATGTCACACCTTGACGTGTTCCCGCTGCTGACTCCCTGCAGTCTTCCTCAGAAGAGTCACGTGATGTTGCTGTGACATGTGCCGTCAGCTGATTTATACAGGTTTGGTCGACCTACCTGCAATGGTGGGATGTCCGAGTGCCCACGCTCCTCTGTTGTTTTCGGTCAGCCGTGATGTCAGCGATGAGCTCCAGCTCTCAGGAATGCGCCGGTTGTCATAATAATGCTGAAGAACATCGTATATGATCGTAAATATAGTTATCATCAGGCTTAATGTGCACAAAACCAAAACTTCTCCTTTAATATGACGAGATAATTTCACTCAGACATTTCAGAGGGAAGTCTCTGCACACCTGAATGTGTGACAGGTGCATAGGAGGAGCATCAAACTTTGAACACCGAGGAAGGCTCTCGCTTCAGTCTCATGACCTTCATCAAGTGTGGTGGCCATCACACCTGATGAAGGTCATGAGACCGAAACGTTGTCTGACGTAATAAAGATATCAGTAATAAAGCGAGACGGTGTGCGGCAGCTTTCCTCAGCACTCAAACATTACAGCCCAAATCTCATTGACGTCATTTCGAGCTGTAAACTGTTTTGCCAAGCGCTTCAGTAAAAACAAGCATGCAACAGTTTGGTTTAGTCACCGCTGTCACACTGTAATTAAAATATATTCAGTCTATCGGAACCCAACAATCGAAGCATTTTCTCCATGAGCAAGCACGAGGCCACAGTGACGAGGAAAAAACCTCGGAGCGGATCCAAGACGAGACAGCACCGGTCGGGTTATATAAATATTGAATTCATAGTGATACTATTCATAATAATGAGCGAAATTCCTTGTATCATCATGAAATTTCTTAAATCTTCTTAACATGCTCATTGGGTAAGGTGATTCTGATAATAATGATAATAATAATAAGCTGCTGCTGCTGCTGCTGCTGATGAAGATGACTATGATAAGAGTTTGAGCAGCAGTAGGTGAATAAGGAGCCACAGTCGGAGGCACAGCTGTGATCCGCGCTCCGTGTGCGGCCACAGTTCTTGGAATTCTGCAGGATGACAAAGCAGAAAGTCTCCGCTGAAGGGATTAAAGTTAGTAACAGGAATTTGTGGAACATAAACGAATGAGGAGAGGTCAAACGTGCGTAGGCTTGGTGCGGCTCGCCTGATGTGAGTGCGTCCTCAGTGTATGTCGTCTGAGATGTTGGGTGTAATTACATTGTGGTGGTGATAAATGGTGTTTTTTCCTGCTTTTAAAGGCATTTTCTCCACTTATCAGACAGTTGTGCTTGCTGTAATTCTTGCCTTTACTCACTTAGTCATTTTATCTCCGTTATTAATGATTATGGATCAAAAATTGAGTTTTTTTTTTCATATTTTTTAAAAGTACCAATAGTCATGCCAACAATATTGTCACATCAGAGGGAATTTGATCAAAACATTCATAACGTATCGCCATGGAATTTTCAGCCCATATGGCCCAGCTCAGTTCAAGGTATGACATTTAAAAAAAAAACTAGTCTGTTCTGGGAAAGTTGGAAGCACTCGGCTCAAATCGAAGGTCCAGGTGACTGAGGCTGCAGATCTTATGCTGCGTGTCGTCATGACGACATGCCTCCCTTCCTCTTTGCTTCCTGTTAGTTTTCCACAACGTTCTCTGTGCAACTTTGTGCTGAACGTTAAAATCTTTCCACGAGTTATATTTAATGTCAAACCTTTCATGAGCTATTGCACAACACTGATGGAATTTATCATGTCACCTCTGATGAAGATTGCGTAGCTGCTGTTGTATTTCAGAAATGTGGAGCTTTCTGCAAATTAAAACCAGGCACACTGGACTGGAAATCTGAAACACACGCACTAGTTTATACTTGGCCACAGGGGGGCACAATACTGCACAGCAGCAGTGAAAAGCAGGTTTGAGTCAGAGCTTTACAAAGGCAGCAGGCATTTGGAAGTTGGGTTAATAAGCTGTGGAGCAGGAAAATGACTCACAGCAAAGAGTCAAACAATCCACAGCTGAAAATTTCCTTTAAGCTTCAGCGAAGAAGAAATTCGGAGAAGTCCGAATGTCCTGTAAATGTTACAGAACATTGTAATGATGAAGCACTGAGCGGGCAAAAACAGCACCTTGTACACCAAAAGTGACATACTTAGTAGCGGCAGGAGGAGTTTGTGGAGAAGTGACAGTTTAAAGCAGAATAATCGAGTTTTGTCCCTCACATCCAGACGGAAGAAGCACAGATTCTGTTCTGGGATTTTTACTCTTTGTTTTTTTCGTCCTCTCAGGTCATGAAGCTGCGTTTGCGGCGTTCCTCTGCTGTCTCTGTAAGGTTGGAGCGCTGCGGGTCGATGATCAGCTGGCCATCGTTTTTAAGGTTTTTAACAGGTGAGCTGCTTATTAAGCTTCACTGAAAAAAATAATCTGACCGGATGATTATTTCTCTCTGTTTGTCAGTCGGGGTCGTCCACTCGTTCGGTCTGAATGAATTGCCATGAGATGAAATGCAAACATTCATGTTCCCCAGAGGATGAATTAACTTTTGATAATTTGTTTAGAATTATTTTCTTTGTCATTTGACTTGAGGCAATGCCTTGATCTGGTCAAAATGTAAATTTGTATATTATCCAGTAATCAGATAATAATGACAGCCGGAGCAGCATTTCCTCCTCCAGGCAGAGACTGACTTTGCTGGAGAATTAGAAAAAGGAGATTTACATAACAAACTTTAAGATAGATTTTACAGTTTGGTGAAACCGGAAACTGCTTGCGTTGTTTGTTTGTTTTGTTTTGTTTTGTTTTTCCCTCGGGCAGCAGCTGCGGCTCAGACCACCGCAGCCAGAACGGACAAGCCTCATTCAAATGAAAGAGGAAAAGAGAAAACCCGTGTTTTTGCCGCATCACCTGATTTCGTCAGAATGCCGCCTTAATATTTTTCGTCGTGTGAACACAGCTTCAGTAATTGCTGCAGCCCGGCACTGTATGGACTAAGGATGACTGAGTCTGCATATATAAGACGATTGATGAGAGAGTTACCAACCCAACAGCCCGTTTCGCACGTATTCAACTGCTTCCATAGATCATCCAGACGTTTAGTAGGGGAGGAGACAAGGTCCCATCTTGATGAACACCATTGTTGCAGGGCTCCAGACTGCGACCACACCGAGACGTGTAAAAACGCCATCCGAGTGCATGTGGGGGAGCGCCTGATGGTCCCGTTCGGGGGCCGTAACTCCAGAGCCGTCTGGAAGGGAGGGGTGAAGTTTTTTGGAAGTGTCCTTCAGACCTGTTCCTCTCAGTCAACGCCAGATTCCCCTCAAAGCGCCCGCGGGAGTGCAGCACCGGGGGGGCTGTGAGAGTGGAAGGCTGTGAAGTGACACTGACGAGCACTGCGACTCCCGTCTTGAGCGTCTAAAGTTTTTATTCATTTATTTATTGATTTAACTTTCATGTGCGCCAAAGATGACAGCCAATCACATCTGGATCAGCTGTCAGTCAGTTCAACAGCTGTTTGTGTCTGTGCACATCAGTGCTGTAATATCAGGCTCACAGTTTCTCTCTGTAATGTTACCTGATCAACAAACATCTGCGCTGAAGGAAAAGCTGCAGGCTGTATTTTCACTGTGCACTGTGTCAAGCAGAGACACACAGATCATTTCTACTGAAAAGAAATGTTTCTATTTTTGATTTATTAGTATTGTCTGACTTTATTGATTAAGTATAAAAAATAAAACAATCCAGAATAGAATTAAAAGTCTCTTTTAAACACTGGAATAAATTTATGAGACTAAATGTTTCAGAAAAAAATTGATTTGGTCACTTTTATCAAAGTGGTCAGCCTGACAAGTGACTTTTTTTTTTTTCTACTGGCAAACAAACTCAACTGCTCTCTCTGACTTTAATCCACGAAAATAATCCAAATCCATAATAATCCAAATATGTATACATATATATAATTTCTAGTGAATGCAGAAAGTTGAAATTTGCATTGCAGGTCAGTTTAAGGTGTGGCCCCTGAATTTTCTGCTTGCGCTCCTAAATATTTTCAGTAGGGGGCCACAGCGCTCTTAGTAAAAACTGTTAGTCTGGAGCTCTGTTACTGTCACTTTATAACTCTGGTGTTTAAATTCCATTTAAGCTGTTTATTTAAATTAAAAAGGTGAAACTCATATTTTAAAGACTGCAGAGCCAAATGAGATCGCACAGTCACAGTTGTGTTCACGTGCTGTTACATACGGTTCCTTCATACTGAAGCGATGGCAGCTTTGCTTCACTTGAAAGCTTCAGGCCAACATTTAAGAAATGCAGTAAAGTTTGTGTTCAGTTGTTTGCATTCATACTTTCAGCCACTGCTGGCGTGTCTGTTTGAAACAGTGACGGTGCTGCTGCAGTGCCATCCGGCAGCAGGGGTTAGAAAAGCACCTTAGTTTTGTATTTCGTATATTTGCCCCTGAGCTCTTTGCAAGCTGGATATTTCCATTAGGGGCGGGACGATTAGAAAATTTCATGTCACTGTTATTGTGGCCGAAATAATTGTGACACACAATATTATCACCATAATTTAAAAAATCAAAATTGAAAAAAAAAAGTGAAAAATTCCAAATATACGTAGATATAAGAAGAAAACTTTGAGAAATTGAAAAAAAAGAGAATGGCAATGAAACGTACTGAAATCACTTTAGCTCACACAACACTTCTTGAGAATAAATAAATAAATAAATAAGGTAATGATAATAAAGTATCCCTGCATAATGAAGGACAAATAAAAAAAAACAAAAAACCCTATGAGTGAGTCTACCCTTTTCTATAGAGTCCAACTTGTAGTGTGGACTATTTACTAGCATGAATAATGAGGATTATGTAAATTTATTTATCTTTATTGTCATTTATGATGAGCATGTGCTAAACTGAAATCCACCATGATTAAATCATTGTGTTTTTAATCATCCCATCCCTAATTTCCATCTGTTAAATTTATCACTAAACATCTGTTAACTACATGTTTACGTTATATAACTATAGAACAATAAATCCATCATTACAAAATCAGTTTTTGTAGATTTTATCCACATCGAATCGAATCTCTGTAATGTAGCAAATACAATATTAGCTTTGCTGGTCTGTATGTATACAATGAAGATCAATCTCTAATCTCCTACAACTTCCTGTCCTGTGTGTGTGTGTGTGTGTGTGTGTGTGTGCAGGTATCTCTCAGTGATGCGGAAGCTGCAGAGGACCTACAGAATGGAGCCAGCAGGAAGTCAAGGCGTGTGGGGGCTGGATGACTTCCAGTTCCTGCCCTTCATTTGGGGAAGCTCACAGTTTATAGGTGAGCGCTCGGCTGCAGCAGTTCAGTAAAAACTGTAGTAAACAAGAACAACAGGGCCATCTGTATGTGAGGTGTGCAGCCGGTGTAAGCGAGGTGGAAGCATGATGATGTCATGAAACAAAGGCCCGATCCCAAACCGCTAACCCGCCAAGAGTCACTCCAAATGAAGTTACACTTGCAGCTTTGGAGAGTCTCTATACTGAAGGGGGAGGGTATAAATTTCAACAGTCAAAGTCAAAGTATAGGACGCACTTTGCACTCAGCTGGAACATGGACGTAGCCGTCACCATGGCAACAGATGGACGCCTGCATCCAAGTTACAGTGTGCAGCTATAGCTGCTGCTCACAGAGGACGTCAGCACCTCGAATGTGTCACAGCTTTGCCGTAGTAGCAAGAAGGAACGACTGCATTTCATCCACTGTTGTGTATTTTATTAAATAACCGTGTTAGACACTGCAGACTCTTTGTAGAGTCGGTTACACGCAAACTGCAATAAGCAGGCAGCCTGCCGGCTAATTATTATTTTATTAGCTGTCTGTCACACTGCAACATATCTGAATTTCCACTGATGTGGTGATTTTGTTTGTAGCCTGACAAACTTGCGAGTAAAATAGGCAACAACGCAGAAAAACGGGAATTTCATTTGTACGTTGTTTCCTCGTCCATTTTCCTGTTATTAGCCTGCACCGATGCAGGCTCGCTACTTCAGGGTTTAATAGTCCACTCAGACTCAGCACTACTTGGTTTGGGACGGCCCTTAATATGGCGGACCCTCCACGAGAACATGCAGACAGAGGGAGCGGATGGGGCGAGAGGATAAGGGCCGCTGTGGGATTGGGCCAAAGACTTCCGTATGTATTAAAGTGTGGGAGGAGCCTAAAATGGGTGTTGGTTGATGTGAAGTGAGTGAGTGATGTATTACCACTCAGGAGTAAACAGTGGGGGTGTATCAATACGTTTTAACAATGTGATGCGTATTACGAGTCATAGTTGGCGATCCTTTTTAGTTTTGGGTCATTTCACTTTCACACTGACTTTATACAAACAAACCAAGAGGAGCAAAGAAATGGCTCGTGATTATGAACATTCTCCTACATCCACACTGCTGCGTCTTAAAGTCAAGACAGCGTCTTGAATCAAAGACGTTCCTCGTCCAAATGCGCAGTGTAAGCTCCGTAGCAGCTCTACTCTTCAGCTGAACTACACGCATATCACATGACCACAGCGTCACACTGCGCCTGTTCATTCAAAGAATGTTTCTTCTTTCTGTTAACTAGTCTGTAGAAACTAGCGAGCGGTTGTTTTTATGTTGAGGTGTGTGTAGTCAATAACTCTCAGGCATTGTGACATAACTCACCGATGATAAACTCCGTCACTTCAGGCTCTGTACGACGTGTTTTAACGTAACGTTAATCCAGCTCCAGCAAGATGATGTCACCCTTACAAACTTGTCTGATGATGACAGAAACAACTTGTCAGGATAATCCAAACGCAGTGGTGGTTTTCTGGAGTCTTCCCTCGTTACTTATGTTGATACAATTTGCAGGTCAGCTTTGTGAAAACATCCACATGTGCCCGCATGTGTTGTTTTTAGTTCAGGTCAGTCAGTGTCGGTCTGGACCGACATGCAAAAATTTTCTTGCCATTCCTCTGGAGCCACGACTCTGTTAATAAAGTTTTACCAATCAATGTAAAGCTGATGACGGCGCTGAACATGGGAACTGTCACAGTCCACTGAATAATTTCTTTCCTCCTGTGCATGTAAGTGTGATGATGAAACACAGAATTTAACTGCACAGCAGCTGCCAGCAGAGACGAGATCAACACCTGTAAAATGTTATCATGTTGGAATAACACCAGGTAGTCGAGGCTCACTGATACATGCATGATGCAAACAGGTTTGTTTTCTTTCACAAAATAGTCACGTGTTTCTGTTCCGGCGTTTCCGAACCCCTACATCTGTGCCTGACCGCAGTGAGACACCAAGACGGGGTCTTCAAAATAAAACGGAGGCTTGATTGTCTCCAAGCTGCTTCGTCTTTAAGCTGCTAAGACGGCAGGTTGGTGAGGATACAAGGCTCGAACGAAGCAATACTGCTGCGTCTTTGATTGAACACGCAGCAGTGCGGATGTAGCGTTGGTAAGCCAGACTGCCACTGGAGCTCATGTATCATTATCATGTGCAAACAGTTCCAAACACACAGAACTGAACCAAAAAAGACAATCTGCACATTTATGTAACAGGAATAGACGCTCTTCTTAAAGCTGAGAGAGAGAGACTCAAGCTAACGGCACTTCTGGCTGAACTCGCGTTACGATCAGAGAAAACCATCAGTCGCATTGTGACAAACATGCATCATCCTCGTTAATCCTGTGGTTGCTCGTCTTTGCTTTCACACCAAAGCAAAAACAAAAACAAAACAAAACAAGAATAACACAAAATAGAGTTTGGCTTCCACACAAGCCTTAAAGATTGATGATGCGTTTGCTTGAACTCAGTCAGGTTATGTAGAGGTCCGTGTCCTAGGATTTCAGGCGGCACGAGAAGCTGATGTGGAAATATAACAAAGTAAAGATGTTGAACTGTAATGCACCTACTAAAAAATTCAATTCCAGTGTAAAACAAACAGACTGATTGTTTTCGGAAATAATGTAGAAGTTTTGTGAGGTAGAAACGAGGCCACCGTGATGTTTTAGATAGTTTTTCACAGCAGCTATTCATAGCCGAATCCCAGAGGTTCAAGGCGTTCAGCCATCGTCGTTTTATCATCCACACCGGCGCTAAACCTACTATCACATGTCAAAGACGTCTCTGCGATGCAGACTGAAGGAGAGTGCTGTAGGTCTGTTCATCCTGTGAGGTGTCAAATGTTCGGATTTGAGACAAAATCCACAACAACATTGCGTCCTGCACACACACCACTGGTTCCTCAGAGCTGGGATGAGGTAAATCTCAGTAAATAAGAGGGGAAATGGCGACACCTGGTGGTGAACATATGCACTTACAACTCATTCTTCCCTCAGATCACCCAACACTGGAGCCTCGGCACTTCATTGATGAGAAGGTGGTGAACGAGTATCACCAAGACTACATGTTTCTGGACTGCATCAAGTTCATTAATGAGGTGGGAAAATAAAACACACCGCCCACTTCCACCATCAGAACACGATGTCCCGTCTGTGTTTTCGTTTGCTCAAACATTCACTTTTACACCTTAGACAAAAAAAGGCACTATAATATACTGACAAAAGGTAAAAGGATTGGTTCAAATAACAGGAACAGAAATTATTTTTTATTTATTTAATTTATAAAGCTCAAGCGATACAGTCAGAACATCTGAGAACAATACTCTCTAGAAATGAAAAGAGGAAAAGGAAAATAAGAGTAAAAAAAAACAGAAAAAAAGAGGATTCCCATTGTAATCTCTAAACATTCGTTCAATTTAAGAAATGCATTAATGGTGTATCACAGTACTCGTCAATATATAGCTGCACAAAATGTCTTTACCTGCTCCTCCACGTCTTCGCCTAGGACCTCAGATATGCCTGTGATGATTAATTTGTCCATCATTCATCTGTGCTGAAGATCTGTCACGGTTTTTCTAAGATTTCCGTTTTCCTCCTCGAGTCACAGGATTTCTTTTCCCATGTTTCGATATTTGTTCCTCAACTCCTCATTGTCAAACCTCATGGCATCAGTTGTGCCTTTCAGATCATTTATTTCTGTTTTCAGTGTTGTTGAGTTTTTGTCTGGACGAGCAGCCCTAGAAATGCGTTGTGAGTGAGTGAGTGAGTGAGTGAATGAGTGAGTGAGTGAGTTGCCTTTGATAGTGTAACCCTGTCATAAAGCTCCGTTGGTTTCGAAGGTTGTGTTTGGTCTTGGTCTCAGTCCAGCTGTGCACTTGGAGGCTCTAATGCTCGATTTTGTGCAAGCTCGTATGTGTGGTGCCCATTTCAGCGCCGTTCTCCTTTAGCACTTCCTGCTGGTTCCCGTCTCCTCTCCTGGGCTTGAAAACCTCCTCAGTGATCCAAAGCTCCTGTGCTGCTGGTGCAAACACTAACACTGCCCTGGTGCTCTGAGCTCGCAGTCTGGAGTCATCTGGAGAATTAGCTAATGTTACTGGCCGTCGGGCTTTCAGACGCCTTCTTCTCTTTCAACATTTTTTTGGATCTGTATTTAGACCCTGTCCAGACAGTGCAAGTTTTTGCGCATCAAACGAAACACCTTTGTTGCAGTTCGGCCTTCCTTTTACATGTCGACGGCATGCTGACGCCCTTGAAACCGCAAACTTTTGAAGCCAGAATTCAGAGTGCAATCATTTGAAACTGCTGCCCTCTTTACAACTGTGTAAACCGGCAAACTGCAAAGCCTGCGAAAGCAGTGACTACGCTAATGCTAATGCTAATGCTAATGCAAGTCATTGCCACCACCAAACGCTGATAAAACACTCCACAGTGTACCCAAAGCAGGTCAAATATGACCACAGTTTATTGAGGCACATCTGAGTGTTTGTAGAATAATTTTAGAAGTCAGTCTACGGCTGAATTTCTTTATTTTGTGGCTGCTTAGAGTTTAGCAGCAACA
>JAQLOL010014167.1:0-12459 GCA_029783665.1 Naso thynnoides
GATTTGTTGTTTACGAGCACGATCGATCAGCTGTTCTCTTTTTTACTCTCTGTGGTTGGAAGCAGGAGCAGATTTTTTCTTCACTTCATTTCAATATTTTGTGTTTATGGACAAACTGGTTTCTTTCACTCTCTTCCAAAGCAAATGTTCACTACAGACGAGATCTTAACGACAGGAAGCAGTACAGCTTTAGTCCACATGGGGCGCTACAGTCAACCCCAAATGAAAGTTCCTCAGCGGGGTTTTACGGTTTTTAGGCTGTACAAAATAATGAATGAATCAGCACTAAAGACACAACAGACAAGCAGAGAACAGTGAGAGAAAACTCTGCATCGTTTCCTTTGAATCACATGTGAAGTTGATTTGAATTCAGTGCAGCGAAGCTGCCACTAAATTTAATGGAGGAGAAATTACTGAATGAAAACAGTGAATTTCTGCAGCTGACACAGTGCAGAGCAAATAAAATGAAAGAGCTTTGATTTCATAAAAGTGTTAACATTTTTCTGTACATGGGAGTTCAGACCTCGTCCTCGTTTAATCCCACATCACGTCGGTCAGACGACCAGAGTTCCTTCGTATCTTGTTTCAAAGTTCTTCTCTTCAGGAAACAGTCCTCATCTTCCTCAGTGTCCTCTCAGACAGATCTTCCTCCTCGACTCACTCTGATATCAACTTAAAGAACAAAAAATATTTTCTTCCAAAACCAAAGCTTGAATTTTTAGACTCTGCATCAAAACACGTGAAGTTTTTACTTAACTGGCTGATTAAGGAGCTTCATGTTGCAAACAAGAATGTTTTAATGATGCAGGCCACTGTGTTAAACTCTTACCTGGTGAGGAAGAGTTCCTGTAAAAATCAGGGACACTCTGAAGAATTCAAACTCAATAAAACATCGTATTTGACACTGAAATGAAAATGAAGAGTGGGAAACAAAGTAAATATTAAATTCATCAAAAGAGTCCATTTAAAAGTTTCTGGCTGATCGATTTCTGCATTCAGAAGCGTGTAACAACTCACAGCTCTGAGAGACAGTCGCTCAATTCTCTGCTTCAGTCCGAAGCTTCCCGACCTTGAGTGACCTTGGTCATCCGGTCATCACTGTGAGCCGCCTCTGAGCTTCCTGTCACTCCTTCCTGCCGATCAGATCCATCAGGGCAAAAATTCAATGACATATTTTTAGATCCTTGTCACAGACTTTGACGTCTGAACAAGGTCAGGAAACAAAATACAAAACAAAACTATTGCTGAGTGCTGGTTTGTGTTTGTTAGAGGAACTGGACACAGATGAACACATTTTTACTTTGTGTTTGTTTGACACAATTTTCCATATAAAAGTACAATTTCTAAAATTTGTTAAAATAATGAAACAAAAAAGAAACCAATGGCTCAGAGTTCGTCTTGGACCTTTAAAACAACAGCTGACAATCCCACCTCGATGTCCTTTAGCAGATGATGTGGAGCTTTCAATCATATCACATGATCATCTGCATCATCTGCAATAACTTGACAAACTCCATCAGTTAGTGAAGGTCATGTGATATGATTGAAAGTTCCAGAACAGCCACTAAATGAACTCTACTTGACCCTGATTTTTCTTGTAAGTAGTTTCTTTTGTAGACAATTCATCCTTGTGTCCAACGACCAAAACATGGTCTGATTTATGGATTACCCATTCAGCCGATTCAGCATCAGAAATGAACGGCAGCAGAAACGACCGGAGGCTCGGAAGCTAAACTAAAACACTGACAGTACAAACAGCACATGACCCCGAACAGGACTCACTGCAGTAGTCGAGGCGTTAGGTGATGAAGGCGTGGACGAGTTCTGGACGTTTCCCTATTTGACATCATTGTCATGGCAATGTTGACAGTTTAACGTCAATGCGTCAGAGTTCAAGGGTCAGCTAACAGGCGTCCATTCAAAATTGGCAAGTTAGCTAACGGCTAACAGGCGTTCACGTTCTGTCCTTGGTGTTTGCTGTGGGCATGATGAAAGCGATAGTTCGCCATCTTCCGTCTGCGTATGTTACATCGTCACCAATGCAGTGAGGATGTCACTAAATGCACAAAGAACAGAAAAGCTGACTCCCCCCAAAAAAGCAAGTTTTCCAAGGTGAGTGGACAGAGAAATGTGTGTACGTTTTGCCTCGATCCAGCACGAAGCCCATGTGTTTGATTTGCACAGAGATGGATGGAGTTATGAAGAGTGGAAATGACACACAGCAATATCCTCACAACACAGACGTGAGGACAACAAGACTTTGACAGTGAAAATATTCCTCTGAATCATGAAACAAGTTGTTTGTGAGATCGTGACACAGCAGGAGAGCTGCTGAAGCGTCTGTCCGAGTGACCAGGCTCTGAGCAACGAGCCTGGGAGGAGAAACGAGTGTGAAGCTCGCCAGATCTGTCTGCTCTCACCAGGTCACTGGGCTACAACAAAACCCTTTCTGATGCAAAGGTGGTTCAGGGCTGTTTGGAATTAGATACTCGAGGCTCTGTTTGGTTCAAGAAAACTGAATATATTTAGTCTCAGACTGCCGTAAACTTACGAGCTACTTTAAGAAGACATTTGCGTGTCAGCAATCCTTCCTGTTCCGGACCTTTGACTTGGAACAGAAATCACATTCAGACCTTTGAATATTAAGCTGGAGAACATCTGGTTTAAAGAAATACGACCAAGCTAGGGTGTGCTTTCTCCCTTCCATCATGGTAACAGGTTGTGCCAGACCCTAAAGCAGTTTGGAGAAAGGTCTGGCTAAGCAAGACAAGATGCAGTCAGGATGGATTTGTAGCAAATGGTCTCCTCTACAGCTCCTCCCTCTCTTCCAAATACGGTCACTTCTGGCCCCAAAAGAACAAGATGATGATGGCCAAAATGCCAGAAAGTTAGATGAAGTTTAAATTGCTTTTTTTGGGCTCTGCTGCCAGTCTGAAGTGTGTTGAAAATGTTCTTTGGTCCTCGTCTGAAGCCTTGCTGAGTCAAAGTGTGTATCGTGTTTTCTGGGCTCTGTTGGTCTGTGTGCTGTTTGCCGGTCCATCCGAATGTGACCTGTTACACAAACAAGTCTCGCTCCTCTCTAATGGGCTCCTCTGTCATTCCTGCACACCGCCACGCTGCTCCCTCACCACATCCGTACACAGCCACTTCCTGCCAGACGATTAGAGTGATGAATGCGAGAGGCGGAGCGCCGTGCGACCGCCGGCAGCTCTGCATACACCCCAAACCGTCAGCAGTGAAAAAGAGACCGATTTCCTCTTTGATGCTATAGTGAGAGTGATGGAGGAGAAAAGCATCAGGCGAGGAAACATCAAAATAAAAAGTGCTCAGAGAGAAAGAGGCTGGAAGGGATCGTGACCCACAATGCTTTGCAGCAAATTACCCACGGGGCACATTTGATATTGAGTCTGGTAGATTAGGAGGCAGGAATGATCCTCCTTATTTCCTCTCTCTGCTCTGTCTCTGAGCTTCGCTCTGTCAGCGTTCATCATCCTGCTGTTTCTTCAGGCCGGTCTCTGCTGAAACACTGGGAGACTGCAGCAGGTCTCAGTAAATATGAAAGATTTCATATTAAATTATACAACTAGAAAAATAGTTCCCATTCATCAGCACTGTAAGCTGGGCCATATTAGCGATAGCACAGAAAAAGCAACTGACAGATTTTCTGTTGGCCGTCTCTGGTTTGAATGTGCAGTGTGTGTTTGTGGCCTGATGTAGCAGAGACGAGTTTTTCAGCTCTCGTCACACGTGCGGTTTCACACCCTGAAGGATGCTGCACATAGTTTGAAGTTGATCATTTTTTAGTTTGTCTGTTTCAAGTCTTTGAAAATTGCAAGTCAGCTCTGAGAAAATGGACGACTTTGTCCTTCATGCAGTCAACCAGGAATGTGGATTCAAACTGGTCCAACACCTGCGTTATTCTCCTGATTCGTCACCATCAGTCACCTGCCTCGTTCCCAAAATGAAGAAGGGACTCAGCGTTGGCCCTTTTGGCAGTGATGATCAGATCGTGCTGGAGGTCCAAGACACAGACTTCTCCAGAGAAGGCATCTGTTTGCTCATTGACTGCAGGGCTAAGAGTGTTACTCTGGTTGGTTTTTCCTCTTGGTGCGGTTCGTTGGTGTCGCTGTAAACACAGAAATGGAACTCAGGTGCGGACTGAAACAGCCGGACTGAGACCTGTTTGAAGAGGCGGTCCTCATCCGCTTACAAACGAAATGGTGTACGATTTATTTGTGTCATGAACGTGATTCGACCCTGAATCCGCCCCAACTGCAGGAAGAACTGCACATTTTGGACTAAACCAGCTCCTGTAGCCAGCTGTGCTGGGCATTATGGGCTGGGGACGACTTTGTTAACCGACAGCAGTCGGCCGTGACACAAATGGAGAGCTGACCCGGGGCAGCAACAAAACATGCTGCAGTCTTGATTTTTGGGCAGACGAGCAAACAGCTAGAAAACACATGCAAATCAGGAAGAGTTCAAAATGTTCAAAATTTGTAAGGAAAGAACGGAATGAAGCTCCCACATGACTTTTGTTGATGCATTTTGGTTCTCTTGATATTTTGCTTGTGTGAAACCAAACAGAACAGAAGGAAAAATGCAAAAGAGTCACAATTCATCCGCAGATTGGGACCAAATGAACTGAACTACAGGTGTGAAAACAGCATCAGAGTGGAGATGGACGAGAAGGTGCTGACGGTAGATACTCATCTTTACTCACACACTGTGCTCCTAAATTAGTTTTCTATCGGCACACACACTATCTATTTTTAGTTGCGAGTGGCAGACTTGCACTGTGGTGCCAAAAGGACAAATAAATGATGCAGGTCAGAATCACAATATGAACGTTTTCCGTCAGGGGACCTTTCCTAATATTCTGTCTCTTCACTGTTCGCTTCCTCGGTGACTCTCTCCTCAGTTTGTACGCCATTCATGTTTTCTTCCTTTTTCTTTCAGCTTGTGCACATCTACCGTTAATTCTTTTAACTCTCTTGCTCTGCTCACAGTCATCACAATACACAGTTTTTCCCCCTCCTCCCTCTTCCTTTTCCCACCTCTACTCACCATTTTTTTATCATGTTCATTTTCCTCCTCCTGCATCTCCTTTCTTTTCTTTAGTCAAGACTCTCCCTCTCTCTCTCTCTCTCTCTCTCTCCCTCTCTCTCTCATTGGCAGGAATGTAATTAAAATAAATACTGCCGGAGTGAAGTGTGCAGTCGAAGCATTAACAGACAAATCAAATCACTGGTTCGCATAACATTACCTGATAAAATCATACATGCAGTGTTAATCATAGACAGTCTGCACTTGCATGTTACGTAACATAATGTTTCTTCTTCTCCACCTTCTCTCCTGTTTCCTTTCTGCTCAGATTTGCTGTGTTTTCTGATTTTCCTCCCCTGCAGTCAGAATTTCATGGCCTGGCTAAAATGAAGACATTTCTCAGCCCAAGCAGCTTGTCTGTGTGAAAGTGTGAATTGATCCTGACACTCTCCTTCTGCTCCTCTCTTCAATATTTAAAGTGCCTGATGCACGTCACCGCATCTCAGAAACATAACGCTGCATTTGTTCGGTCTCCGACTGCTGCTGTTGTCGTGGGGAGGAGCTTTATCGACGCTGAAATCCAGTTTATGTTTGAGCTGTCTTTATCACAAGAGCTTTGAAGTCTGGGATAAAAATAGATTTATGATGTTTAGAGCGCCTGTGTGCTCGCAGCTGTCTCAAGCAGAGAAACACAAGCCTGCACGTGCCTCTGCTGCCGAATAAAACCTGCTCTCATCTTTATTTCTGTTTAAGGGAAGTAGATTGTAGTATCTGAACAGCTTTTGAAGTCTGGATTTACTACTTTTATTGCCTTGAAACTTAGATGAGGGGAAATTCTTGTAGGACTGTTGTGGGTGGAATTTTAGATATTTAGATAAGATGAATTTATACAGCTAACGGTCATTGATCTTGAGTTGCAGGAGGTTGCTCCTTGGTATTTTTATTGCCTTGAAGTTACTTAACTCTGACAGTATTTAAGTCAAGACAACCTCAGTGTGCAGAGGTCTTCTCTCCATGCTGCGTGTTATTAAATGATCTGATTCATCACACCGTGTTTTGTAATTCTTCTTAACTTAGCAACTTGCGAGTTCAACAAGGAAAATTTCCCTGACAAGATTCACTCAAAAGGCTGAATTTCTCTTTAGCCTGGAAATAAAGCCAGTGAAGCCAGTGAAGCTCTCACTCTGTCCTCACACAACATTGTTATCATGGGTCCTCATCTTCATTCAGGCCAAGTTCACCTTTACAAAACTTCAATTAAAAAAAAAATAACCAAAAAAACGTGTTCATATTAATACCCATGCAATGCTTTGCATTGACTGTTTAGCAAGAAGAAGCAAACACTGTTACGGGGTGCAGTTATACCGATGTTATCTGTTATCGACTCGTCGGACTAGAGCACATGCTACCCTGGATGTTTCATTCATGCAGTTCATTACAAAAGCCTGAACTTGACCTGAGTATCCGTTGTTTTTTCCAATATTCTGCACATACAAATACGGTGTCAGAAGTGGTGGCTTGCATTTACAATCTGTAATCCTCGGCTGAGTGGACACAAGTAACGTTAGCTATCAGCAACGCTAGTCCAGTACTGAGTCAATGAGCATCACTCGCTAAAGTAAGCGTGGCAGCTAACATTCCCCAGCCTTCACTGATGTGCTTCTCGGGCGACTGGAGCTCAAACTGGGACATTATCCAGGCTGTTAGGATTATGTTCTGGTTACCGGAATAGCTGAGAAAGACAAGAAGATTCAGGCACCAACCCTGCTGTGTGTTGGGAGTGAATGCAGGCATGTTTACCGTCACAACCTGAACCTCTCGAAGGACAAGCAAGGGGACCTGGCGGTGATACTGAACGCTCCGGAAAAGTACTTCAAACCAGCTAAAAACGTTATATATGAAAGGTACCTGTTCAGATGCTGCAAACAGGAGGAAGGCGAATCTATAGACACTTTTGTGACCAGGCGGAGGGAGAAGGCAGCAATGTGTGAGTACGGACAGTTACATAAAATGATCCGTGATAAAATAGTTCTGGGCGTTGCAAACAAGAGCCCTAGGTGCAGGCTGTTGAGAGAAGAGCAGCTCACTCTGGTCACAGCCATTGAAATGTGCCGCGCAGCAGAGCAGACTGATATTAGAATGCGAGTGATGGAAATGGCAAGTCCACATGCTCCATCCATTGACGCTGTTCACTCCGTTGCTAAGCAACAGGCCAGGCATAACAAACTGAGACAGAGCAATTCACCCAAGACTGCAGACACTGCCAATGCACGCAAGTACTGCGGCAACTCACATTCTAAGGGGAAAGAGCACTACCCAGCCTTCGGGAGACAAGTGTGTAAAAAAAAGCCAACGGGGAAGCACGACAGGAAAGGTGCACTGCATGGATGACGAGGCTGAGACTTCAGAGCAGAGCAGTGATGAGGAGACAAATCTATACATGATTGAGTCAGTCAGTGCATTAGAACAAACTAATGGAGAGAAATGGTTTGTGACATTATGATTCCACAACAAACCACAGAGATGTCAGTTGGACTCGGGCCACTTGTGACATAATGACTCTCAAAGATAAGGAGAGCTTGAACCCCATGCAAAGCTCCACCCAGGCAACGCCAGTCCAAGGGTGTACTCAGGAAAGCTAGTGAACTCCTTAGGCATATTCAACACTGAATGTACAGTACAAGGTCGCAAACACAAGCTCTCATTTGAGGTTGTGAAAAAGTGACAGCATCCTCTTTTGTCAGGGAACACCAGCGAACACCTTGGGTTCATGCACTTCACAATCCCTGAGGACATGCTTAAAGTTGATCAGGCACCACCCAGACCTCTAACCAAGGAAAAGCTGGTCAGCAAATACAGTGATGTATTCACCTCACCTGCAGAATCCATGCCTGGCAAAGCACATTTTGACCTGGATCCCGACATTACGGCAGGCCAGTGTGCTCCCCACAATGTCCCCATTGCTATGAAGGCAGCTGTTAGGGCTCAGCTTGACAAGTATGAGAATGATGGCCACATTGCCCCCATCACCGAACCAACCGACTGGATCAGTAAAGTTGTAATAGTGAATAGGCCGGAGAAACCGAGGATATGCCTTGATCCTAAGTTTCTAAACTCTGAAGCGCTCTCACCACATTATGCCGGCCCTGGAGGACGTCCTCTACAAGCTACCAAAAGCAAGAGTCTTCACGTTGGTGAATGGACCCCCTGGGGGAGAAAACGCTGGCTGAAGTATATCAAAGAAAGCAACACAAGCTGCTGGCTGGGCTGAAAGGCATTGAGCCCATTGCTGACGACATACTGGTGGTGGGCTGTGGCGACATGGATGAAGAGGCAGAGTCCAACCATGATGCCAAGCTCCTGTCGCTACTGGAGCACTGCTGAGAGGTCAAGCTGAGGTTAGGTTTAAAAAAGCTGCAGTTCAAGGAAGCAGGAGTCCAGTTTTACAGCCACATCTTCTCAGCTGCTGGGCTGAAGCCCGATCCAGAAAAGGTGAGAGCCATCATCAACATGCCCAATCCGACGGATGTCAAAAGCGTGCGTCTTGTCAGCTTTGCCAGCTACCTGGCTAAATACATGGTGCACCTGTCAAGCGTTCACAAGCCATTGCAATGCTTGCTGGACAAAGACACCTCCTGGCACTGGCTGCCTAAACATGAAGCGGCAATGCAGGAACTCAAGTCGCTGGCCACGATCATGCCAGTACTGAGTTACTAGGATGTGAACAAGCCTGTCACAGTCCAGAGCGACGCCAGCCAGAGTGGGCCCGACTGCTGCCTGATGCTAGGGGGGCCAACCTATTGCGTTTGCTTCAAGGGCTCTCAGCGCGACAGAAAGAAATTATGCACAAATTGAGAGAGTGCCTCATCATCATTTTCGCCTGTCAAAGGTTCCATCACTATTTGTATGGCCACAACATAATCACAGCAGAGACAGACCATAAGCCTCTGATTTCAATCTTCAGCAAGCCTTCAGCATGCTCATGACCCTAAGAAACTACAAGCTGAAGGTCGTCTACAAACCGGGTCGGGAGATGTTCATCAGCGTCATGCTCAGCAGGGCTACAGCAGAATGCACTGGCAGAGGGACAGCCTAACAGCAGCACACTATCTGCTTACTGCAAGAGGTGCAAGAGGACCTGCAACATGTGAACCACGCAGACTATCTTAATGTAACTGACCAACTCCTCGAACAAATCAGGCAGCACACGGACTGGGATGAAAGTCTCCGGACACTGAGGTATACAGTTCTCACTGGCTGGCCAGATGTCGAAGAGGAGACGCCTCTCATCATCAGAGGGTATTGGCCCTACCAGGATGAAATCAGTGCTCAGAATGGTATCTTGTTCCGAGGGCATTATTCCAAATTCGCTGCGCCTGGAGATGCTTGCAAGCATACACTGCAGTCACACAGGGGGAGATGCGTGCTACTGGCAAGCTTGCGAAACCTTGCACTGTTTTGGCTCTGACCTTTATTTCATTCATGCAGTTCATTACAAATGCCTGAACCTGAGCTGAGCGTCTGTTGTTCCTTCGGATGTTCTGCATACACAAACACACTCCTCCCCACACAGCCTGTTCAAGGCAATGGAGAGATACATGGGTGGGCTCATTCTTTTTGGTTTTTAACGCTTCATCACCCATTAGCATTAAAAAACTGAACATGCATGTGTATTCTTTCACAAATCCCTTTAAGCGTGTAAGCGTGCATCGAGCTCGCTCAATGGAAAAGCCTACGGCCACATTTTTTTTGTGTAAAGGTGGAGCCGGTATCATGATTTAACATTCAAATAACAAAAGGTGTGAAGTCAGGTGTGCTTTTTTTGCAAACTAAGGCTTGGTGAACCTTGACCGAGTTTCCAACTCGGAGTTCCGGTTTGAAAAACTGTTCCATCCCACTTTTCCCAGTCAGAGGTTGTTTTGGTTTTTGGTTTTTTGTTTTTTTCCCCGCGTTCCAAGTACAATGGAACCAGCATATGTCTCACCAACCCACCTCCAGACCTCCCATCCTCTGGGGGGTGAGAGGACAAAAAGTCATGACAGTGAAGCACAAATTGGGAAAGGAAAAAAGCAGACGGATGAAGAGTTTTGCTGTTGAAAAAAACAGAGCACGCTAGTAAAAACAGCGGAGAGTGAGGTCATGTAAAGAAAGAGGCAAACAGCAGAGGGGATTTAATAGTCCATTAGTGATACAATTGGGAAATGTTAGTCCAAATTGGTGTTTTTCCTTTCTAATCAGTGACCTCATGGTCCTGATATGTGTGTGTGTGTGTGTGTGTGTGTGTGTGTGTGTGTAAGAGCGAGAGAGAAATCCCTAGAGATATTGAAGAGATATTGATTATTATAATCCTTTGCACCTCTCATTCTCTCTCTCTCTCTCACACACACACACACACACACAAACACACATTTCTTCACTTTATCATCAGCACTAGATGAAGGACTAAAATGTATCACAGACAGGGTGGTGTGACAGAATGAGGACCAGGCTGCTGCAGATGAATTGAGCAAGACAGATTTCTACATCCCACTTCTATCTCTGCACCAACACTAATTATACTGACCCTCAGCGCAAGCATGCACACACATAAATACAAGTATGTGTTTGCAAGATCCCAGAACAGAGCATGGTGTGTTTGAACAAGGTAGCCTGTTTAAGTGTCTGATTAGAGCCCTGTTTGAACAGAAAGAGACGGCAACCTATCAGCACTCGGCAGGGTCGGCTGTGGGTCTCTGCATCAAGCTGGCACGCACACTCGCATCAGGCCTGCTCACACAAAAGTGGACAGAGAGACACAGTGACCGACACAATGAGAAAGACATCTAGATAGTAGGCAGGCACACACACCCACACGCCCAGCAGGTTCTCTGCCCATTATACATTTAGGTGGTGCAGATCACGCTGATTTGATTGACAATGATCTTCTCACTGTGTAGAAGGTGCAGGTCACCATGGCAAACAGCTGGCGGGCAGGGGAGTCAAGGCTTATTCTTAGGTCTTTTAGTTCATTTGAGATATGCGATATTTCTAATTTTCCACCCAGTGATTCTTTTTGTAGCTTCCTCTTCAGATTGGAATGATATAGCTGTAAGGTACAAAGATAATCCAAAGGGTGCAGACTGCAACTTGTGTTTGAGGTTTGGATTGGAATTTGTGAGTGTTTAATCTTTAAAGATTATTTACAGTCATCAGAGTTTTAGCGCCTCTGGCAGCTTGGCTTCTGTCCCTGACATGTATGTTTGCCATCATGGAGTATAGCAAGAAGCCTAGAGGAGATGAGGTAATTGTTAATACGTTTTAATAAAACAGGTGACATATTTTTATTGTCCTCCAAACGAAACAGCAACACGTTGGTCATCCTCTAGAGGGATATATATATGGAAGTGTTTTTGGATCTGACTCAGCAGGATGGTGTCATTTGTCTGTGCCTTCCAAAACCGTTATAGACCACAAAAATGAATCTGTTGTATTTTGTGAGAACTAGAGGCCTTCATGGGTCCAAAAAGTCATACCCGAACCCACGTAGATCCGCAAATTTAACACCCAGAACTTAACTGGACCCGTCTACTATTGGAAAGTTTAGACCCACATCCAAGCAGTCCTGAGAAATGTTGGACCTGGATTTGAGGACTCGGTTACTATTTGACATTTAGACCCGAACCTGGCCAGGACACAGACACGACTTGCAACTTTGTCACAGCTGATTGCTTTTAACACGTTAGCCTCAACAGAGAGGACAACTCTCCGTTGACGCTATTAACGAGTTAAGTTGCGAGGTAAATCTAAACTTGTGTCTTACCTAATGTAATGTTAGCCTTCTTCTGTACCTGGCAATGACACATATAATCCATCATGTTAAAGATACATCCATCAGGTTTTCTGTTAACGTCATACCTCTTCCTTATTGCTGATGGAAATAACGTTAGCATGCAGGCTTACAGCTAATCCACTCTGTGACAGTGTTTCATCTTAAAACTTTACTTTCTGTCACGACAACAGATGACAAAAGCCAATCGTTTAGAATCAGCTGTGCAGCCTGAAGCATCTAACATAACAAGATACAACTTAGGTTGTTTGCGCTTTTGAAATAAAAGTATGATTCACAACTGTTTACGTTAGCATTGCTAACTTGCTAGCACTCTGCTCTCCCTGAACTCCAACCCGTAAGCCATAACATTACACTTACTAATGTTAAATCCTGTGATACCAGTAATAAAAAAATCACAAGTAGTGGCGGGTTCAAATGGATCTCCCATTTCAAAGACAGAGATGCGAGACTCACGGCAAACGATACCGATCCTAAAATAAATTCATATGATTGGATCTGAGACCTGGCTGGGTCTGGGTCTGGGTCTGAACCTTGGGTGTTCAAGGGGTCAGGCATACCCAAAGACCTCATACTACGGTTAAGAT
>JAQLOL010014168.1:0-12454 GCA_029783665.1 Naso thynnoides
GTGTGTGCTGTGTGTGCTGTGTGTGCTGTGTGTGTGTGTGTGTGTGTGTGTGTGTGCTCTGATTTTAATGTATGCTTTGTTGCATTTGGTCCTTGCAGAGGCAGTGCAGGTGGAGTTAACTACCAAACAAGTGAAACAGACATCATACATTTTACATCACAAAACATTAAAGGAGGCGTTTATGATTCTTGAGTTCTGTTGTCTGAAATTCAAAGAGTCAGATTGAGTACAAATCTCGTCACTGTGTACAAGGTCTTGGGTCTTTGTGGGGGCTGAGAGAAAGTCCTGTGTTTTTGCACTGTCCCTGCTCTTTTAGGGGAAAAACAGTCTGCATTGCCCCCGTCAGCCAATCAGCTGCAGGGGTGCGTTCCTTGGCTCCTCGTGCACAGGCTCAGGTAGGGGAGGGGGAGGGGGAGGGGGAGGGGGAAGGTAGCTGTGCACGGCTGAGTACGAAGAACCAAACTGAGGCAAGCAAGCAGCACAAACGTCCGACAAATCCAAAAGAAAACGCATGGAGAGAAAGAAAGAGTGGGACAGAGCGAGGAATCACACAGTTATCCACACTGGCGACACCTTCCGAAGGTGGAGATACTTCAGAGGAGTCTGTATCTCTAACGGACATGTGAGTAAGGTAACACATTAGCTAATGTTTAGTTCTGCTAACCTAACTTGTCCACAGATGTTCATCTTTTACTCAGGCTGGCCCACGTAACTTACAGCTTGTAATAACCGTTGCCTTGGCTACGCTCGTGTGTGTGTTTGGAGGGCGAAGGGAGGGGGTTTGTTTGTTTTGAGGGCTTTCATTTCAAGTATCAACCAATGTTCCCAGTAGAACTCGAGAAACGTACACACCACCTTTACGGGGAATATTGCACCTAAAATGAAATATTCTTTATATGCTCAATATTGACAATGCACAGGGATCAAGGATGACAGTACAAGAAAGAGATGATTGAAAAATCACACAGAGGAAGCAAAGAGGTAGAAAAAAATAGAAATTCTCCTCCTGAAGGTGTCAGCCTGGAAAAATTAGAACAGTGTGCTGAGTCACTCTCCTGAATCACTTTTCAAGACAGGTAAACTGTCGTTGTTGCTGCAGCATTCTGGACTTTTTTTCTACAATATTTAGGGTTTGACCATGAAAAACAAGTTTATGATGTCAGATTTTTAAAGCTCAAACACGACAGGTTTGGATGAGTCTTTAGGGTCAGGTTCCTGCGCAGTGATTGGCTAGCTTAAATCAAATGGAGTATGACAATGCCTGTATCTACTTGTAGAGTTTATGTCTGTCATTTGTATTTCTTCTCCTGACCTTAATAAAAACCAAGATGGAGAAGAGTGTTCAAGTGGTGAGCCTTGACTTCGCTTGTCTGCTCACATCCATCTGTGTGCAGATGTACATTCTGTTAACGTGTTAGCGTAGGCGCACACTTCCTATCCATCAAAGCGAATCATGGATGTTGAGCAGATGACAATGGATTTCCTGTTTTGCTGTGGACCAAAAGCCAAAGTTATGAATCACAGATTCTATAGAGGACTTTTGAAACATGTTATCAGTTATCATGTTAACCCGTCTGTAGTCATGTAGTCCGTCAGACCAAAGTATTGGAACGCAGCAGTTTTTAAATCCTGTCAGGGAAAGTTCACCCACATGGGAATTCAGTCATTATCTGTTCACCTTAATGCTGAAGGAAGGTCGTTTGAAGTTTTTCAAGTACCACTCGGTACAACAGTAATGTAAAGTCAGCTCTAATGAGCATTGTTGTCGCTCTAATATGTTTCCTGTTTCGATTCAGTGTGCACTCAGAGAAAGAGAGAGAGAGATTCTATTCACTGTGAGGTGTTTGTATTATTATGTCACAATGCAGAATATGTTTGTGATTTTGCTTTGGCTACTTGTTAAAAACATCATGCCAACAAAGCCAACTGGACTGAACAGAGAGAGAGAGAGAGAGAGAGAGAGACAGAGAGAGCAGCATTTAAAGTGTGTGTGTGTGTGTGTGGGGGGGGGGGTGTTCAAATGAAAGCTGGTGAGTCAGAGAAATCAAATGTTATCCTCTGACCCTTTCACAGCGCTTGAGGACAAATAAACAGCACCACACCCTCGCATTGCTTTTTCTTTTACTATCTGTGGCACATGTCGGCTACTGTATGAGCTGCTATGTGAATTTGGACATAAACTGTGTCCACTGAGTGTTTCTGGGCTTTTTTTAAGCTCCTTCCTGCGGCCGTTTAGCAGGTCAGGCCTCCCACCCACACGCAGGCTCCTGGAGAGGAAAGTGATTTTATTCAGATTGAAAAAGGAAAAAGACACGGCACGCATAAAGTGAAGTCTGTTACGGCCCCAGGGCTTTTGCCAGGATTTGTTGTTGTGTTTGTGTGGTGCTGTGTTTGTGTTTGTTTGTTTTCCAGGTCCACTCTGGTCAACAGGAGAGTGGAGACAGCTGGCCACTGTCTCCAGTCTCCTTTAGAACCCGCCCCTGATGCCAGCAGTCCCATCTCTCTCTTTCCCTGGCATGAAAGCATGATTTCAGTTGTTAGATTATATTTACTTTAACCTTTAGTTTATTTCTATCTTTATTCCAATTTACTCTGACAGAATGATTTTCCTGTAGTTTTCCTCCGTCAGATTTTATATCTTTGATTCATTTGTTAAACCCTAAGTTTGAATTTGCTACAGTAAACTATTTTGGTTTCAGGAATTCCTGGGACGCTTCCTTTCTCTATTGTGGCCTCTGAGCCGGTTCATAATAAGTCACAGAACACAAGACAATGACTTAATAAAAAATGTTTATTTACTATCATTCAGTAATGTCAGTACAAAACACTAACACACACAATGGCCATACGGTGAACTAATGATTGAAATTTAGAAGGGCATGTCTGCACCATAAATGCACCAGCTCATGGGAATGTCTTTGAACTGGTGAATTCATCTGGAGGTGTTCTGGTGAAGATCAAGCAGAGGGAGCCGACAGCAGTGCCGGCCGAATGAACTCTGAGCACTCGTACGAGGAAGCTAGCTTGGCCAATCAGTGACGAGCTTTTTATCAGGAAAATCTTGCAAGGAAATCCGGGTGCATCCTCCTGGTCCAGAGTTCAGGACGCAGGATGTTTTGAAGTCGGAGCCTTTCAGAATGTCTGTTTGTCAGACAGCTGACTCTTTTCGACTAGACTGGATCAAATTTTGATCAGAAAAAGTGTAATTCCAGGGTACTTGAGACAGTCAACAAATGGTATTATTTACTGTGTAATGATTATGTTTGGGTAAAAGTTTGCTTTGTGCCTATATCAGTCTGAGGGCTGTGTGAACACGGCCTGTCACTGGCTCATTCGAGTCACTTCCTTTTCTGTTTCTGTTTGTCTTTACAGGCAGAAATATAAAAGTACATCTCAGAGGTAAGACACACACACACACACACACACACACACTTACAGAGAGCAATAATATCAATAAAATTCATTTAATTTATGTAGCACATTTCAAGCTTAAGCACAAAGTGCTTTCCAAATAAAAAAAAAATTAAAAAGCAAGCTCTCAGACAGAAGTGTAAACGTGAAGAGACGTTCTATAGCAATGTACTCTGAACCCGCAAATTATCTGGATTTGGCATTTTACATATGTTACATGTGTTCACGTGTTCTCACTGGAAACCTCGTGGTTGACGCTGAGTTACTGAGGATCACACTGAGGATCATCGAGCTGACGATCGTGGGCGTTCCTCATTCGAGGCTGGGCGGAACCGATTAATTGCCCAAATGTGTCAGGTGTTTAGTGAGATATTAATGTTGGCAACTGAATCAGAACCTCCCATATTTCAGATTGTTAATATATAGATAGACAGATAGATAGATAGATACTTTATTAATCCTAAAGGAAATTCAGAAATGGCTAGCTGCTCACACACCAACCCAGACACAACAATAAAAAACAACGAATAAATAGTAGCTGGCGCCTGAATTCAGCACCTTTTCTTTCGTCTTGGAAATGTTTAGGTGCAGTTGGTTCTTATGGCACCACCACACAAAGTCACTCACCAGTTTTCTATAATCCCCCTCCTCATTCCCCTTGATACACGCGACAACTGCTGTGTCGTCAGAGAATTTTTGCATATGACAGAACTCTGAGTTGTGGTGGAAGTCGGCAGTGTACAAGGTGAAGAGGACGGGAGACAGCACCATCCCTTGTGGAGCTCCCGTACTGCTGATCAAGGCGTGGGCTGACGTAGATGGAACCAACGTGGAGGAGGAGGAGCAGGAGTTGAGGGCAGGCTGCTGGTTAAACCGGTTGAAGAAGATGTTCAGGTCATTAGCCCCTGTGCACCACTCTCAACCACTCCTGCAAGTCTTTTTGCAGCCAGTGATGTTTTTCATGCCCTCCCACTCCTCCCAGATGTTATTCTCCCTCAGCTTCCCCTCCTTCCAGCCTCCTTTATATGCCTCCATGGCTTCCTTCAAGCAGAGCTTCAGTTCCCTCCACACTCCTCTCATCTCCTCCTGATCAGCATTCCTAAACGCCCTCTTTTTTCTGTTCAGGACTGCTTTCACCTCCCTCGTGATCCAGGGCTTGTTGTTCGCAAAGCAGTGCACCTTTCTGACCGGCACAGCAGTGTCCATGCAGAAATGAATGTGGTCAGTAAAGCACTGCACAGCCCCCTCAATGTCATCACCATGGGAGTCAATCAGCACACTCCAGTTAGTGCTGCTAAAGCAGTGTCTGAGAGCCTCCTCTGCCTCAGGGGTCCACCTCCTCACAGACCGTGTGGCGGTGGGCTGCCTCCTCACTCGTGGAGGGTACCTGGGCTGCAGATGAATGAGGTTGTGATCCGACTTCCCCAGGGGAGGGAGGGGGCTAGCCGAGTAAGCATCCTTCACATTAGCATAGAGCAGGTTGATGGTTCTGGTCTTCTCGCTACAGCCGTGTCACACACCATCGGATCGACGGATCCACAAAGGTGCCAGAAAGCACGCTACGCGCTCCAAGAGACTGAAAGTAAGAGAGCTTTTGTCTGGCAGAGACTTTAGTTAGCCTGAAAGCCTTTCACTGTGTGTTTGGAGGACTAACGCGTCCTGTTTATGCTTTACCGTTGTGCCGTTGTTGCTTGTAACTTGAGGTTGCTGTTGTTTGTTATTCACTTGGTGGATAATCCTTTTCATTTGTGTCGTCGTGTGTCTTTCACAATACTTTGCATTTCTAACTAAGAGACCAGCTGAAGGTAAATGAGCGCTAGTTCATCTGCCCGCCTCTGAGTTGTAGACGACGAATATTGTGTCCACCCACGACTCAGAGTAGCTCACGTTGTTTTCCGAGCATAAGTTCTCTCTCTTTCCTCTCTCCCTCTGTTACTAACCCATACGCACACCTGTACATGCACACTTACACACTTACACGCTGCCTTTAAAGGCACATCTGAAACACACACATCACTCACTGGGCTTGTCTTAGGAGAGCTGGTAGCTGCGCCTAAGTGCCTTTATTCAACATAACTGTTAATCTAGAGCATTCGGTATGTTCAGTGTCGCTGTTCGCCGTTGTGTGTGCTGTAAAGGAACACGTGGAGCCAGCAGAGCTACAACCATTGTCTCGCTCAAACCTAGCGCGGTCACCTCCCGCGACTACACGTGACCAGACGTATTCACGTCCGCCATCTTAGACGCCAGGCTACGTGGCCTCCATGAGACCTGCGCCATCTTGTCTCTCTCTCTCTCTCTCTCTCTCTCTCTCTCTCTCTCTCACACACACACACACACCTGCATTGTGTTTACTGATTGTGTCATTTGGCTAATTTGTGTTCAGTTCAGTAGTTCAGACAAATGTTCGTTGACTGGGTGTATTGATTTGTTAATGAGAACATTTGGTAACAAACATCCGTCGGCTGAATCAGAACCGTCCTCCGTGGTTATTTGTGCATGATAACTTTTGCCGGTTGATGCGGTCAGCGCTCGATCTCACGCCTTTTTATTCATTTAATTGTTTAATATTTGACAATTAATGTCAACAAATTTAGGCAATTCCCTCAATTTGAGAATGATAGTTTGGTCATTGATTCCTGATTTCAGGGTGGTGCCCCGAAATTATTAATTAAATAATAATAATAATAATTAATTTCTTAATTAATTATTTAAATTCTTTATTAATTACTTTTAGTAATTAAATGTCAATAACCAAACTTTCTTGAAGCGATTCCCCACACATGTAGCACAAACATAAAAGCGGCCATCAAAAGTGAGGACTCAAAGAAGCAGCCAAGAGGAAAAGAGCAAAGTTTCCCAAAATTGTTAGTTTCTTGAAAAAGAAAGATGACATGGCAAGATGATGATAGGCTGACTTTGTAATTGTCTTCATGTGGCTTATACATTTTAACCTCAGATTTTGATCCTCTTCCCGTTATTAATTTTTGTGTAGTCAGCGGTCCACAAAATAAATATTCTATCGGTAGTGATATTCCAGTGTTATCAATACAATTAGTTATATGATAATAAGCAGTGAGTTGGGGGCTTATGTTTTAAACAAAAAAGGATGTTACCGTATCCTGCAGATTTCCACAGAATGTGGCTGCGCATGGATCAATGATCACAACTGAACACAGCAGGGTATTATTATTATTATTATTATTATTATTATTATTATTATCTCTAGTATAGTGAGTATTATGATCATTATTATGAGTTGCATTAGTATTAATTATTAAATATTTATATAACCCAGCCAGTGCTGTCAGATCTCCGCCCTCCTCGAGTCTTTGATCTGTTCCGAGGTTTCTGCCTGTTAAAGGAAATTTAAAAAAAAAACTTAATATATTTTAATTTCAGAGTGTGGTCTAGACCTACAATTTACGTAAAGCATCTTGTTGTGCACTTTGTTGTCATTTGACACTATATAAGCAAAACTGACTTGACTCGAAAAGAGAAATAATCACAATATTAGGATTGGTTGAAAAGGAGCAACTCCTAACGGAAAAATTAAGCATGTTGAACAGCAAAGGGCAAAACTGCGGCCAGATGTGTATTATTCTGGAGGGAGGGTGATCCGCCTTCATTCATTGATTTACCAGCTCTTTCTAGCTCTTCTAGGGTGAATGCAGCTTGTAAAAGAGAGACGGCATCTGGAGGCAGCTTAGGTAGCCGCAGTGGTTTGAAGAATTCAGAGCAAACTTTATTATCCCGAGGCACCCCTGAATATTACAAGTTTTGAAAGTGCCATTAATCTCTGCAGGATCATATGTTAAATTCCCCTCTTTGCTTGTAAACTGCTGAAATATTTGCTAAATGATCATTTGTCCTTAAGTTAAGAGCAAGCAGGCAGCAGGGTCACATATTTCATCCTGCATCCTCTCTTCACAGGCTTTTAAGTTCATGCGATATGTTCTGTCTCATGCAAGTGTTTTCAGATGACGTATCGTTTAGCATGCTTTGCTCCAACGCTGTGGGCCAAAGTTCAAAGTTCAAAGTTATCTTTATTGTCCCTATTGGGAAATTGATTTGCAGCTAAGAAGTCTAATACACATAAAACATCCAATTCACATAAACATACACAAAACAATCAACAACTGTTAAGAACAACAGCACATAGTGGGCAGAGTAATTTAAGAGTCCATTCAGACACAAGGTTCAAATCAAAACACAAAGTGAGACAGCAACAGACAAGTAACTACAGACAGCTGTCAATACTATATCCCACTATTATTGACATTATTTAACATTAAAATAGCAGCAGGAACTAATGAAACCCTGGATCTATTAGTCCTGATAGGAGGCACCCTCAACCTCCGACCTGAAGGTAAAAGTTCAAACTCGGTCTGAAGGGGATGATCGAAGCACTCCTGAATGATAGTGGCCTTTTTAGTCACCTGCCTTTTATAAAAGTCTATAAGGTTGGCTTGCCTCCTCCCAGAAATCCTACTGGCCACACTGATGAGGCTACCAAGCCTGTTTTTGTTGGCTACAGTCAAGTTCCCATACCAGGCAATGATACAAAATATTAGAACAGATTTAATAAAACTTCTATAGAATAGAGTCATCATCTCAGAGGACACATTAAAAGAGCTCATTTTCCTCAGAAAATAAAGACGTTGATGAACTTTTTTTTGTTGTGACAGCGACATGAGGGTCAAAACAGAATTTCTTATCAAGAACCACTCCAAGATATTTTTAGCTGTCCACAAGTTCAGTCTTAGCACCACTGATGCTAGTGAGTACAGGACGAGGAGGGGCCTTTCCAAAGCTGATTAGCATCTCTTTAGTTTTAGTCACATTCAACTGTAGAAAAGACTCATCGCACCAAGAAACCATGTACATCAGCTTGCAGCAGGGCGTCTGACATGTTGTCGTGGTCTCTCTGACATTCTGGGGTCAGGTCACGAGGTTCCTCAAAAGTCAGAATTTAAATTTTGAAATCAATTCAAATTGGAGCTCAGTAATCTTTGGATTCCTTTCTGATTGATACTTTTGAAAAGCCCGCTGCACTGGTTCAGCCTGGAGGAGATCAAAGCATGGATAACAATTTGAGTGTCTTTAAAACTCACCATCAGTCACATGGTAGTCACATGACACGATGATGTCCTCGTATGTTTGTAACATGTGACTTTACAAATGTGAGATGAGATTCAAGTCAGAGACCGCGCTTGGCTTTCTGACAGCTGGTTAAATGAATCAGAATTCAGTTTAATGGACAAGACTGACTGGGGCAAAAATGTTCACATCTAACAAACTAAACAAAAATTATCTCAGCTTTTCAGAAGATAGAAACAAAGTTTGCAGCTCCAAAAATAAAACCAAACAAACCTGAGGGGGGAAAAAAAAGATAAACACTGTCTCAATTTCCTGACCTACACACACATTCACATGTTGCTTTTTCCTACAATTTATAGAGCATAAAATATAGACCATACATTTGTTTAGGAAATAATTCACTGTTGATTGTCAATGCCAAAAACAACAACAAAACAATTCATCTCCACAAACACTGTAATGCAAATCACAAACCATTTAACATTCAGTTTTGTTGTTGTTGTTGTTGTTGTTGTTGTGTCATGAGTGATTATTTGAATAATCTGTCATTTATATTCCCATATCAGAGCGAGCGAGTGTACCATGTGACTGTGTGTCTGTGTCATCAGGCTGAAGGCCATCCTGGAGCAGATGGATCATGGCATTGTGAACCTACAGGAAGTCCGTAAGAACTTGGAGCTGGCTGCCGCCATGTTGGACACCGTTTACACTAACGAGACCAGGTAAACAGGTCGATGGATAAATCTTCTGTCGCTGGTTGTTCAGCCTGTGATGTGTTTCTTTCTGTTTTGAAGGCGTCTCTTGGACACCGAGGATGAGCTGAGCGACTTGCAGGTGGAGTCGGTGCCCAGTGAGGTACGTGATTGGCTGGCTTGTACCTTCAGCAGGAAGATGGGCTTTGCCAAGCGTCGCCCTGAGGAGAAGCCAAGATTCAGGAGTATTGTCCACGCAGTGCAAGCTGGGATATTTGTAGAGAGGTAAAAAAGTAAGAGTTACAAAACAAAATAATTCTGGCCCTTGTCAGTCAGAAAGTATCCATTGAATATTAGACTTGAAATATTTTACATAATTCAGTCATAGTGTGGTCCAGACCTGCTCTATATGTAAAGCGCCTGGAGTCAACTGCTTTGTGCTGACCGGACTCAGTGAAGTTTCAGCCAAGCAGTTGGTGCCGTGGCGAGCGGCAGCCTGTCACAACAGTTCTCTCTCCTGTGTCTTCTATGTCTACTTTTTGTTGTGTTAACATGTCTATTGTGTCTTAATTTACCTGTACTTTAAGTGTTAAGCATCAGGGACATTCATTTTTCACCAAGATGCGTCTCCGGGGGGCTTGGATGCGCGTTATTAATCTTAATCGGGTTACTCCTGATGCTGGGAGGCTATGCATGGAACTCGGCCGGCGTCTCCTACACACAAGATCAGCTAATCGCTCTGAGTCCGACTGCGGTGTTTGAACTAAAGCCCCAAATCTCGGAGGAGCTGAGGAGGAGAAGGAGAAGAGGCTGCAGAGCGGGTGTGAAACGGAGGATGAAGAAAAGAAGATTTAAACACTGCATCCTCATTATAATCATAGGGAACATAAGGTCCTTGGTAAATGAAATTGATGAACTGGACTCACTTGTCAAGACACAGTTGGAATACAAAGAATGCAGTATTGTCAGAACCAAACTAGGATCTGAACCTAAATGCACGACTCGAGATGACGAGAATCAAAGAACAGTTTTTATTAACAAAGTATCAACGGAAAACACTCCCAATCACTTAACTGAAAATTACAATAAATTACAAAAACCAAAAATCACTCCTCAGAGGAAAAAAAACTACATGGATAAATCAAAGATCAAAACAAAGAATCAAATAAATTCAAGACAATAGCAAAGTAAGACAAAGTAACAACAACAACAAAAAGCACAACCTGACTCTGTGTTCTCTGGCAGACATGACAAGACCAACTAGCACAGAACAAAGGGAAACACAGACTTAAATACACAAGGCAATGGGGAACAGGTGGAAACAATCAAACCAGCAGGGAACACACAGGAGGAAGGGGCAAGTTATCTGAAACGAGAGGAGAGTTAGATTTCAAAATAAAACAGGAAGCCACAAGACAACATAGACACAGAAACAAAAACTAAACACAACCAGATTTCCTGGACATGACATGTATGATGTGTTTCACAGAGTCATGGCCACATGAACAGATACCAGACTCGAACATGACTATACCCGGTTTCCATACAGTCCGTGTGGACAGAGACACCACCGCGAGTGGCAAAAAGAAGGGAGGGGGACTTGCTGTGTTTATAAACTCCAGGTGGTGTAACCCAGGGCACATCGCTGTCAAGGAGCGTGTCTGCAGCCCTAACATCGAGCTGATTGCCATTGGACTTCATCCATATTACCTCCCAAGGGAATTTACTGCTGTGATTGCTGTGACTGTTTACATTCCTCCTTCCGGGAATGCTGAGGCGGCGTGTGACGTCATTCATGGCGTAACCGCCCGCCTACAAACAAAGTGTCCCAACGCCTTCATCGCCATCACAGAGGATTTTAATTATGTTTCACTCTCCTCCACACTCCCCACATTCCATCAATTTGTTAAATGCACAACCAGAGACAATAAAACATTGGAGTTGTTATATGCAAATGTTAAAGAGGCATACAGCTCCACTGCTCTCCCCCCACCTGGCAGGTCAGACCATAATTTAGTTCTGCTCACCCCAAAATATAGACCGGTTGTTAAACAGGTACCGATCACAACAAGAACAGTGAGGAAATGGTCCCCAGAGGCCATGGAGTCCCTGCGTGGGGCCTTTGAGGCAACTGACTGGAATGCCTTGTATCAACCACATGGGGAGGATATAGACAGCATCACAGACTGTGTATCCGAGTACATTCATTTCTGTGTTGACATCTCTATCCCCACCAAAGAGATCAGATGTTATCCAAATAACAAGCCATGGATAACTAGTGACTTGAAGACCCTACTGAATGAGAAAAAGAGGGCCTTTAGGTCTGGGGATAGGGAAGAATTAAAATATGTTCAGAGGGAGCTTAAACAGAGACTCAGGGAGAGTAAAAACTCCTACAGGAGGAGAAATTAGAGAGGAGTAAGGCTAAGGATGTGTGGAGTGGGATGGGAGAGATTACCGGAGGGTTAGGGTTAGGGTTAGGGTTAGGGGTTAGGGTTAGGGTTAGGGGTTAGCCCTTCAAGAGGAAAGGCGGGGCAGTTGAGGGGAATGTACAACAGGCCAATGAGTTAAATCAGTTCTTTAACAGGTTTGACCCAAGCGCATCCACCAGCGACCACTCCATCATTGACTCACTCCCATCTTCCCCCGTGCCCCATATAAACCCCCGTTGGCCATCTGATTCCCCTCTGCCCCCCCGTCCCTCCCATCCCTTTCCCCACTGCTGACACCCACCACTGGCCCTGCCTCATCCCCCACTGGACTATACATCACAGCCGACCAGGTGAGAGGAGAACTTTTAAGACTTAACCAGGGGAAGGCTGCTGGACCAGACGGCATCAGCCCATGTGTCCTGAAGGCATGCGCCAGTCAGCTGTGTGATATACTGCAACACCTTTTCAACACGAGTCTCCACCTACAGAGAGTTCCCTCCATCTGGAAAACATCAGGCCTGGTTCCAGTGCCCAAAAAGGCACATCATGTGGCCTTGAATGATTATAGACCAGTTGCACTGACCTCGCATATAATGAAGGTGATGGAGAGGCTGGTCTTAACATACCTCAGACCACAGGTGCGTGCTTCAGCTGATCCACTGCAATTTGCGTATCAACCCCATGTAGGTGTAGACGACGCAATTATCTATATGCTGCAGAGGGCGTACTCCTCAGTGGACAGACCCAACACCACAGTGAGGATCATGTTCTTTGATTTTTCAAGTGCCTTTAATACAATCCAGCCCAGTCTGTTAAAGG
>JAQLOL010014169.1:0-12441 GCA_029783665.1 Naso thynnoides
CAGGATCACAACGAGTCATGGTTCAGAAAAAAAAATAATGCAACATGAGAACAACAACAACAACAACAACCACAACAACAACAACAACAACAACAACAACAAAAAAAACGCTGGGAGAGGATTTGACCTCAGACTGCTATGTTGGGTTGAATAATCATCTGGTGATGAGCAGGTGAAAAGCTGCTACCACAGGCTGATGAGCTTGATGGAAGACAAAAATGAAAGATTAGCCAGGTGAGTATAATCAGTCCAAAGCCAAGAAAAGAGTGTCACACCCACAACACAATCGACTACAGAGAGACAGAGGGAAAGAGGGCAGGGGAAAAAAACAGGGAACATTGTAAAATGCAGTTCATAACAGAAATGACATTTTGCAAAAGGATTCAACCATGAAATACTGGAATGAGAAACCGACTTTCCTTTGGATGCAAAAAATGTAGAAAACTCATAAAGCCTGTAAGACACACTGTGTTAAGTGTAATGGCAAACTCAGAAAAAATGTTGAAGTTAACGTCAAGTCTTCAATGAGCTGATGCTCTGGATCTGAAAGCCTTCAGTGCTACTTCTTCAAAATGCAAACATCATTTATTTATTTATTTATTTATTTATTCATTTTAATATTTATTAAGGTGTGTGAAATTAAAGATCATTCTATTCTTAATTAAGCCCAAAACAGCAGCGGTAGAGAACTTTTCTACTGCAGCACTTTGATATAATTGCGTTGCTAAATCAATACTTCTTTTTTCTCTCATTAGACATTCACCTTTGCTGTGCAACACTTTCATTTGAGATTTTCGCAAAGCAACACAGTGTAGTTGCTTCACCTTAAAACAACAGCTTCAAAAACATTCTGATGGTACATTAACTTGAAATAGGGGAAATGGTGCCTCTGCACACCCATTCTGTGCCTCAAACATCTTTTCTTGCAATGTGTAACTCGAGTTGAGCAGAAACTTGAGTTGAGCAGAAACATTCTCCTGTGACAAATTTGAAACACTTTTTGGCAATAAGTCACCAACTGCCAAGTGGATTTGGTGACACTGAATCATATGGGGAAGTGCTCCCTGTTTTAAGCTCTTGTGTACTCTGGCCACTCTCCCTAAACTCTTTGTGATTAACAATGTTCTCTGGTGGACAGGGGACAAGTTATCTGTTGCTACTAACAGCTAACTTTTGTTGCTTGTTAAGGGAACCGGGGCAGTGCTAACTCCCTGACTGACCTACAGAAGTATGTCCTCTTAATGGCACTCTGAATGTTTGTCAAATCTCAAAAAAACATTACTTGCATACTGTTTCTTTAAAGATGGCCTGAAGCAGTATTTCCATAGTAGGCTATCTAACTGCTGTGTGGTGACATATTTCATGAAATGGCTCCAAACAGGATCTAGAGGTGGGACATAACTTTAGTGAGAGTTTGATTAACAAACACTCAAACACACACTGCCTCACCATTATGTTGCTTGCTAGCTACGTACCTACTGGTAGTGGTAACCGCCTGTCTATCGCTAAATCTCTCTCTCAATCTTTTTCTCTCTAAAGCTGTCTGTCTCTCTGTCTATATCTATCTAAATCACTCTCTGTCTGTTGCTATCTGTCACTATCTGACTGTTGCTATTTAGCATCTGAATCTATCAATCTATCCAATCTATGCCGCCTGACATATGACTTTATGATTGACAGGTAGATGTCATGATGTGATTGGTTCAAAACTGGTTGGTTCTCCTCTATGTAATCATTTTGTATATTTTATATTTAAAGCTGCAGCTAGTAACTTTTGCTAATGAGCTAACATGCTAACATTAGCTGTAGCATGACAGTCGTTTGGAAGCAACTTCGCTGCAGCCATTTGCCTTGGCTCGAGTTTTATTTTGTTTGTCATAGCTCTCCCTTTTAAGTCTAGTTTGAACCGAAATGAAACAATTGTTTGAGCCGACTGATGGAGTCACTTGCAGACACTGTTGTCAGCAGAGGCAAGTCAGAGGTAAGGTATGATCAGCTAATTAGTTTGAGCTGCCGTCACCTGTAGCTAAGAAGAGCAGCGCTCAATGGCCAATTAGGACAGATAGTACAGAGAGCATCACTGATTAGGCAAATAGATGGGGGTGATAGGAATTTACCATTGCTGAATACAGAGGCATCGGAAAACACAGAGATCTCGCATCCTCTCAGACCGTGTCAAATATTAATAGCTGTCTATGGGTATTATGACATTTTTTTCAAATAGTGCACAAAAAGTTGTTGATGTTTACCCCAAAATTACCAACTGCAGCTTTAACATGGATAAAAAATTTTTTATAGACTTTAGGGTTGGGTGGTATCAAAAATCCAATATCACGATATTGTTTTGGCCAAATATCACAATATTCGATATTATTGTTTGGGGGGTGTGTGTGTGTGAGAAATTTAATTTTTGTAACGTTTTGGCACACATTGCTAAATAGGTGCACACCATGACCAGGGATATGATCCAAAAGGGTTACAAATGCATTTTTCATTTCAACTCGACTCAACTTGAAAAACCCCAATGAAATGTGTTCCCATTAGCACAAAATTGAGAAAGAAACTGATAGAGAAAGAGAGATACATAGAAAGGAAAAAACATGTGTTAATAAATTTTTTTTTTTGCGTAACTTTAAGTACAGTGTCATAGCTTTAGAGCCAGTTTGAGGATGCTTCTCAACTCCCACTTGCTCAAAGAAGCAAAGAGTTCTTACAGTCCATAATTTGTTTCTGAAGTTCATCTGGAGTTGTAGATTTTATAAAGTCTTTCTGAACCCTATAGTTCTCTAAAGGTGTAAACACTCTTGAAGTCTTGGTCACACATTAATTTTAGTGTTATCCTTCTTTGACACTAGAAGTTTTTCTAGTCTCACACTACATATTGGTCTTATCACACTTGAGGATCATGTTTCTCTTAATCTCTCATTCTGGCCTTTCCTTGAAAATGTGGCGTAGTTTCCTGTGTAGCTTCAGAAAGGTGATATTCTTGTGCTTCTTTATTGTCTATGATTGTCTATGATTGTTATTGAGACTCATGTTACTGGGCCAGAGAGGGCACACAAGGCTGCGTTACGCATGGGTGTGTCTGTATTCGTTGTTAAAAGTGAAAACAAAATATTGAACACTTGCAGAGTAAAGGTTCACAGTACCTCATTATCTATTTTCATTTGCATTTACATTTATTATTCAGTACTAACAAGCAGGGGCAACCAATATATTCTGTGGAGATATTCTGAACCTGTTGGCCACAATAAGTCATACACAGATAACAAAGTAGGAACTACAAATACCACAGAAAATATGTCTCTGGCACCTCAAATTAGCACAGCACAAGGAAAAACTGTTAACCCTGATGGAAACAAATAAATGTTTTGAATGCTAACACAGTGTTTCCATTTGACAGTCAAGTTTTGTATTCAATTGTGGTAACTTAATTCTAAAAAACAAAAGTTGTGTCTCATCAAACCTAAAATAGCTTTGCTTTTAAAAAAGCAAAGGCTGCACTGATTGACACGTTGGTGTGTGGTTGTAGGTACCGGATAGAAGATTATTTACAATGTGTTAAGGCCTATAGCCTAAATATGGCGAAGAAGGAACATAAAAAAAAACATCTTTACTAAACGACTGCTTGACCTTCCAATTTGACTAACAGTTCATTTCCATGAATGTCTGACACATCATTTTACCAGTTTTGAGTCAGTAAATTGTTACCTTGTGTAAAGCAGACCTGGTCATTACAGTAATATTACATTTATTTCCAAGCAGGGTGTCAAGATCTTTGAATATGCGGAGCTTAAGAATGGTTTTCTGTATATGTCCATTATATTTCACTGTTACTAGTTTGACATCAATCGTCATCGTTTTGCTGCAGCATTTAGTCAAAGGTCGCACCCTGTGTGGGTTTTCAGTGTTCTGACAGAAGACTGGCTCAAGGAAGGAGAAAATATAACAAAATCAATTTTAGATATGCATCAAGATTTAATTCTCCTCTCTGACGGCAACACTTTCAGCCAAACTGCTCCCTTCTTTCCCTCAGGCGAGAGCACGAAATGGTAAGAAAAGCCAAACACATTCAACTGCATTAATTTTAATTGAGGATCAGTTTTTTGCTTGCCAAGAAATTTACCTGTTTTTGGTTTGCTAACTAAAGAGTTGATCGGAATATCAAACGAGGTGACCGTCATATCCCCAGCCAGTCAACAGCCATCTCTCCCTGCTGATAATATTGATTGTCTTCCAAGCAGAACAACCACATCCTGGAATACCACAGTCACCTCTATCTTGTTACATAAGTATGAAGCCATAAAATTTGAGTTGTTATTAATTGAGTTGATGTGCAAATACACATAATATCCATTCTCAAAATGAAGGAATGAAAGAAAATATTACGATGAGTTAATTAAAAAAAAAAAAAAAGATAATATATTCAACAACTCTCTTTCTACAGACAAGTAACATGCATTTAACTAACTTCCAGTTGACTATAAGGTGCTTTTCAAGTGGACTACAGATTTGGGAAGGGTCCATCTGAAGAATCAGATAACATATTACCACAAATCGCGTCACTTCAGAACAAGACACTCCTCCCTAATGTGTTTCCCTAACCCTTACTGAGTAGTCTTGGTGCCTAAAATTAACCATTTTATGTCATAAAAATGGTCATAAATGTGTTCTTTAAAGAAGTTTTAGCCTTTTTACTGTTCTCAGCTGTTTGTCTCTTTGTTTGGATTGTGCTAACACGTGTCTACAAATGCTCAGTGGCAAATATCTATTAGTCTGTTGATAGATTACTACAGATTGCTGTCATTGTCTTGATCATATGCAGACATCACACCGTTGACTTTCAAGTGACAATAGTTGATGGCCAACTTAGAGGATCTTGACTTGAGGATTGATTTAATATTTAATCTGAATATTAAGTATTGGTTAATAACCTGTTGCACCAAACCAGATTGACAGTCAACACACTCTTGTTAAAAATTAACTAATACAGTTGACATGAGACTGAATATCTACTGATAACATAAAAAATAATGTATTAAATATTATTTATTTTTCACGTTATTTTTCATTTACTTGACCCCTAAATTCAAGCCGACCAGAGTTCCCTTTTTTTGTCTGAAACAGAGTTTAACAACGTTTTCACACTGGTCCTATTCAGTTTGGGGACAAAACAAACTTCATTGTGTTTTGGTGCGGTTCATTTGTGCAGGTGTGATTGCAGCAGGTGTACTCGGTGCTCACCAGAAGTGGACCAAACGAGCGGACCGGGACCTGGTTGAAGAGGTGGTCTCAGTACGCTTCCAAACAGACTCTGGTGCGGTTTGTTAGTGGTGAGAATGTGACCCAATCTCGGTCCGCGGTGACTGCGGAAAACGCATTTTTGGACTAACCAAGCTCCTGAAGTCAGCTACGTGTACTATGAAGAATGAGGAGACAACACCATGCAACATGCCAGCATAAGTAATCATGGACATGTAATATCTCATGACCAATAACAAATCAACCCTTGCAGTTGTGTCTCCATTGTGAAATTAGTGGTGGTGGTTATGTTGTCTGCTCTTTTATGGAGAGTGGCTTATAGCTCACCCAAAGGAATGAGTCATTCATCAAAGACAGAGCTCAAAGAGAGAGAGAGAGAGAGAGAGAGAGAGAGAGAGAGAGAGAGTAGCACTAGAAAAGACCAAGCAAGGCAGCATTTTAGCTCATGATTGTTGCTACTCTGATTGTCTGTTTTCATGCAACCAAATCTTGTAAAATTGCGTGTTAAGTGCTATACACTACAAATGTGTTGTACTTGTGTCTGTAATACATGTCAAATGAGGATTTGGGGGAATTTGATGGGTGTCTGAACCAGAGGTTGCAAATACAAAAAATATTCAGAAAAAAATATATTTTCTACAGCATTACTGCAGGCTTGGTCTCTCCACAAGATGTGCTTGAAAGTGTAGAAACAATCATGTTTTATGTCTTGACAAATACTTCTTTGCACACAGTGGAAACACTCAGGCCAATGTGTTTTGCTTAACTTGTGGCAGCCCTCCATTTTTGAAATCTCAGGGCTGCAGACCATTGTGCTTTACATTGCACAGAATAATATATATAATAATGTTATGTAATACAGACACTGTCCTTTCCAGAGAAGGAGTTTAAGCAGCTTTTGCAGTTTCTATTGCACAGTATTTTACAGTATGCTACACTGCAGAGATGATTTTTTGTTGTTGTGTTGTGAAAAGGTAGGGAGCAAGGTCAGAATGCCCATGCAAAATAAATGACTTTAAAATCAGAGTGCAGATTTTGTGCCCCACCTTGCAAAAGCTCAACAGAACAAGTTGTTTTCCATTCGAGTAAAAAGTTCTATTTTTAAAAGAAGTCTCTCTGCAGTCTGAGCTGGTTTGATGTAGGTGGGTTATAACAGGACAAAAGTAATATGCCCCAGTCAGACTGTCAATCAAATCTGATTGAATCGCACCAACACAGTGATGAAGTGAAGTTTTCAAGAGTCAAACTCTGGACAGATAACTAGGAATGTTTAATTTCCAGAACTTTTTTGTCATAATATAATAATTTTATCTATTTTCTCATTCATGCATGTGGATAACTTGTTATCAACATTTGCAGTAGTGTCTTAGTATGTGACTATTCTGTTAAATTAATATTAAGTTACATTTAGACATTTTGTTCACATGTTGATTTGACAAAATAGTTTTTATTACATTATATTACCTACAGTATTTGACAAAGCATGTTAAAACAGTTGGGATCATAAGACTAAAGACTGACATCACATCTTATAAGCAAATTTTTTTGTTTGTTTTTTTGTTGTTTGTTTGTTTTTTACCTCCTAGAGCAAAGTAAACACAATGTAGGCGCCACAGATTGGAGTTTTGTTTTGGTTTATGATTTTTTTAGAAAGTGGAGCAATAAAAAGGGGCACAGGGTGAAACTGAAAAATTATAATGTGTGATGAATGTATATGTATTCAGTGTGATCATACCATGCTTACTGCAGCTCAGTGCTGTTTGATCGCATCCTGAAAACAGGAAATTAGACACAGATAACAGTCCAATAAAGCCAGTGCTATTACTTTGCAACTCATGCTTTGGAGAAGACATCAGACTGCACTGAAAGCTAAATTCACCAGCCTCTTACAAAAACCCTTTAAGCAATCTGGCCTCACGTGAACCTTTTTTAAAGCACACAAACCTGTTCTGGTACAATGCTTTCACTCTGTTTCTTCCACCACGTTTGAATCTATCATCTCTTCCAACCACAAAAAACATTGTGTTTTACCAAGATTTCTGCGTAGAATAAAAAAAAAAACACTTTTCATCCTTTCATATCAGGAAGTGCTCCATTTTTTAAGAAATTTTAACAGACAGCCAAAACCATATTACATTATGTATTACATCAATATTATATAATAAATATTGTCAGCTCCCTTTCTAGTTCGGCCCTTCAACTCATTATTCTTTCTGTCAAAATTTCATTTATTTGATTCTTCTGGTTGCCTTCACAAGTCTGGCTTATCTTCACAATTTTTAACAGTGCTGCTTTTATGAAAGGCCAAGGACTGCGGAACTTGAATATTTTAATACAACAAAGTTATATTTATTGGAGGAAAAAAAGCTATTTCCTCTGCTATGCCAGTGCTGGGTTTGAAATGACGAAGGAACAGAGAAAAGTTTGCAAATAGAGCCTCTCTCAGTGAGAATGACTAGAATTATGCTGATCTGTCCTACTTTTGTAACCATCATTAGACCTCACATTGTGAGTGAATGTACAGACATATCACTAAATGTACTGTGAGTCATGCTCCTAGGCACTGACATTATTGACTGTTTGTGTGTGTGATGTTACAAATCTTTGTCATGTTCCAGACTAATCAGATTATTCTTTTATTGAAAATCTCAAATTTAAAGTCCTCACTGTAAATTTCTTCCCTGTGGAATTGACAAAAGGCATCAAAAATCTATATTTTTCAATGTATTGTATCAAAGTTAGAAAAAGTGGATAGTAGATAGATAAATGGAGCTCAGTGTAAAAGGCAGGTTTATTGTGTCTATATTCTTTATTATTTTTGCCTCTGCTTCAGGTAAAATCTTTGGATAGAAACAAACTAATGTAAAGGCAGGTTTATGTCATGTCACGGCTGAGTGGAAAGTATTGTTCTTGCAACTGCATTTATAACCTCAGCATAGCGAAACAAATATGTGATCTGCTGATTTGGTGCACTTTAACAGCTCCTATTAATAAGTGTGACTTTTTTATAACCAGACATTTAGATTATAGACTCTGCTACTGAATGTTCTCAGATTAACTGTACACAGTTGAGCCACATACTAGATTTTGACCTACTTATGGACGCAACCCATCCTGTTGTTACATTTTCAAACAGGCTGACTTTTTAAAATTGCAGTTTCGTGACTATTTATCTTCAAAGCTGTATTTAAGCATCACAAAATGGCTTCACAAGGGAGATGCTTTATCTTCACTGGCTCAACTTGCCAGTACGATTTTCATAAAGAAAATCCCATCTGTGTATCAAAATAATTGTAGTTTTGATAAAAACTTAAAGTGACTACGAGGAACTTCTAAGTATTTATGAAACAGTCTCATGATTCCTCTGATGATTATAAATTTTATGTAGTTACTAGTAATGCCAGTAATTGGGTCCAAATCCCCACAAACTCAGATGAAATACAGAAACCGAAAGTTCCTTGTAGTCGCTTTAATTTGTTTGTATTTTGTTTTGTTTTTTCAATACTAAATTTATTTGCAAAATTCATATTCTTATTCTTATCTTTCTCATAAACAGGCTAGTGTTTTTTCAGATGTCATACCTCATATATTACCATATTCTTATATTACTTAATCAAAATGGGCAGCTTAATGCGATCTAGTGTAAATATTAAAAGTATCAGCACATGAATATTTGCACCAAAGCAGGTGTAGCATTTTTGACTTCTTTTATATATTCATTACAAAGTCCCCTGTGGCACCTTACAGTACAGTAACAAATCTCTTTCTTTGTCTGCTCTTACTCACCTCTCTCACTTCTCATCCTCCACTTCTCTCATCCTCTCACCATAACCTTAAATTCGGTGAAACATTGTATGTGTTTCGTATACAGTGAAAAAGAAGAAACATGTTCACCCAACACATTTGTTCAGCTACCTTCAAAACAAACAAACAAGCAAACAAAAAACCCTCTCTGCATTAACAGCATCAATTTTGCTACTATAGTGCTGTTTGAGATGAATATGTGTGTTGGCAGACTAAATAGCCAAGCTGTTCCAACCCTCTGTATGTTTTTGCTGATGATTTGCAGAATTTAATCCCAGTTTAAATACAACAAACTGCCCTGCAGTCCTTCTTACTGCTAACTCCTCTTTTGGCCCTGGAAGTGCAATGCAGCCAGTTGCTTCTGATTCCAATTCCACTTGTTTGTGGTGCTTATTTAGTCCTGGGTCCATTTCTTGGTATTATTTGAGAATTTAAAAAATACAACCGAAAGTATTAAATGTAAATCCACCTTTATTTTCAGCAGATTTTGGGCTGCCATCAGTGTCCTCTTATCTAAAATAGGGAGAGATTTTTGGCCATGCTAGTGATTTTGCTCTTGGGATTGCAGGATCACACAAATATACACTATCCCAGATTTTTCCTCTGACACCATAAGGTTGACATTTAGGCTTTTAAGAAATGTTCTAGCCCACTATTGGATATATGGATTTTTAAAAAACAAAATTACACACAGCATGTCACCTTCAGAATGAACTCCATTAGCTTTGGTCACCTGCTGACCTTTAGTGAAAGTTTTCATCTCAGAGCCCAGCCATTATTTTGTTTAATTTCCTCTTCACCACAATCAATTTTTCTTTCTTGGATTTTAAACGCCCGAAATTGGATTAACTTTTCTTGTTTGGATTAAGCAGCCCACAACTGGAATATTACACAGCCTGCCACTGGATTATTAAAGGGATGTATCCGCAGTGGAGGAATTAACCAGGGCCTAATGAGTGGTGGATTACAATTCAGAATACAAGGGTTTTTTTTGCTGAGAATGCTAGTCTGGACTGTGGACTTTGATGGACTGTTATGGTGTTTGGACAAAGTCACAGCTGTCTACACTGGGGTCTGCAGGCAGTTTCAGCATTGAGTGAGGGATTGATGTGACCTTGCAGTTCCTCTCTCCCTCTCCACCAACAAGTTTACATGTACTGATCAGCTGTGATTCCATGTTAGTTAGTTTTCAAAGATTTTAGCCAGTTTCATTACTTTTATACCATGGTCTAGGTGACTACTCGATTCTGATTGGCTGCAGGGTGTTCGTTCAAAAGTGACATAGGGCACCTATAAAAATGTTCAGGTCAAATAGCCTGATTGTTGTAAATTATTGTGCTGGCTCAAACGCTATTTGGTAACCATTACAACAGAAACTCAGAACATACGTTAACTTAGGCTACGTTATTTCACAGTTTATTTATCACAACGGCAAGACAGTAGACAAAAAATGATTTTATAATTTCCTTTAACCTATTAGACTCTCAGACGCCGGGCTGGAGACATGCCAGATCATGTCTGTGACGGGGCATTGCTGTGAAAGCAGCCTGCAGGCTTATTGGGCTCCGTCAGTCCAGGAGAGACGAGAATGGAGCAACATTTTGTCGTCCCGCAACGTCCCAACCTGCAGTGGTCAGGGTCCACAAACGTTAAATCTATGTCCTTCAAATGCCACTATGATAGACATGCCAGTATCTCTATCAAATTTCACGATCAACAGCCCAGCTGCAGCCGAACGAGCTGCAGGTTCTGTGGCCAGAGCCGGTTACCTTGGCAACGCGTCACAACAAGAGATATTAAATAGTCCACTCAGCTGCTTCTTGTGAAAAACTTACGATTTTAACGGTTAAGAACAACATTAACGTATTAATAATTGATTTAATAATTATTTCTTTTGTAAGTGACCATGGTATAAGCGGGATAATGCCCTTCGAGGTGTCCATTATCAGAAATGAATGGACTTTGCGGAAGCAACCCTCCGACGCGAAGCAGAGGATGATTCACGCCTCCACGTCGTCCATTCATTTCTAATAATGGACACCTCATCAGGCATTATCCCTTACATAATTCATAATAAGACACTGAAATTCTGAAATACCTTTTTAGCTGCACTGAAAACAATTTTTTGGCCACTCAAGCTGAAAGTGTTCACTTGAAGAAAGTCCGCAACTACATACAGTTTGAATGAAAAGCAGTAAATATTGCATATCTTTGAAGATGGTAAATTGTTTAAAATAGTTTAAAATACATTTGTTACAACTCGTTTTTTTTTAGAACAGCTTAAAGTTGCAGTAGAAAACGTTTGCAAACGAGCTAGCAAGATAACGTTAGCTGTAGCATGGGACCTCACAATGACAAAGTTCAGCCATAAAAGTTGTCTAGTTTCACTTCAAAGGGAAAATCCACAACTTTTCATGTGGATGTCCCATCAGTGTTGATGGTAATTGTAGTCAAATGAAGCGATGAATTCCTCAGTTTGTAACTTACAGAGAAAGCTGTGTTTTCTGAGATGTCCTGCTCACACAGCTGTTCTTGCAGTACCTTAATGTACCAGGATGCATTGCATCACAAAAAAAAACAGTACTTGCCGGGTTTCCAAGGTTGTTATCTGTGGCATCAGAATATTCCTTTATTTAATATTGTGTAGTTTTTAATAACGAGAGTTTTTTTTTTGGTCCACCTGATCCAGAAAATCCTCAAAACAAACATGGCACTGGCTCACCTAGAGTGAGAGGGGACAGGCAGGCGAGGTGTAAACAGTTTGTAGTTCCAGACAGTTTAAAGAACCAGAGATTTTGAAGCTGTGTCTCAGAGACAAAGAGAACATTGGAAAAAGAAATATTTTGGGGTTTCACATTTTGTCCCTAATTCTGAAATAGAGATAAGATAGAAATAAGGTTGAAAATCGTCAGAGTCGCCCTTTAATTCATCATATGGATAATGTTCAACTAAGCCTACTGAAAACAGCAGGCCTAGCTCTGTCCAAAGGGGGAAAAATCTGCCTGCCAATACATTTATGGCTCACTAATAACATGTCACATCTTTTTTGTACGAAAAATTATAAACAGAAGTGTAAAAATGTTCACAGCAGAGGTTGTGTTGCTTCCTATTTATAAACAAAGACGTTATAAGAGCGTAGACAAACCACTGAAAGCATTTTCAAAAGTCCAAAATGGCTGCTGCAAAGATGGAAGCCTTTGCAATTGGCTAGAGGCAATTCTCATGCAACCAGTGATGATTTTTAAAAGTTCATGCAGGTATTTTAACATTTCAGTTTATTTAAAGGGATTAGCCAACATTTTTGTTTTCGTGTCTTGCCTCACTCCCGAGTCCATGACAAGCAGATAGACACCATTTTTTCGACAGTGCGTGCAG
>JAQLOL010014170.1:0-12440 GCA_029783665.1 Naso thynnoides
CTTTCTTTTGCCGAATTTCAAAAAACTTGGTTAAAATTTGCAATTTATTTTAATGGAAACCCAGCTAGAAGCCAGTAAAGTTTGACTGGTGGTGTGATTCTTAACAGAGAATCACACCTAGCTGCTGGTAATTATTGTATCTTTTATGTGTCTGTGTGTAATTAATGCTTGTTTCTGTTCATTTACTCCCTAGCCAATGTGTCAATGACCCCAATGCAAAAATGGAAACTTTCTTTTCAATGTCCAAGCCATCATGAAACTTTCTTCTCAACAGAAAGACAAGACTCCGGTTAAGCTCAGCGACTACAATGACTCACTTTGTGTCACGGTCCCTGGAGGTCCGGAGGTGGGTTGACGTGACATAGGGATTACACTTTCTATGTGTATGTTTGTGTGTGATGTCTGGAAAATGGGCAGGAAATGTTTTTGAGCAAATTATAAAGTTTTAAAATATCAGATCACGCTCGATAGGTCAGGCGGGAATATTTACGCTAATTAATATAAAATCAACATTAAATTAGACCTGGACGATACAGCTGAAAAACCTATCACAACAGTGAAGTTTCGTATCGGATTATTGTTCATCTAGGTTGTGACTGATGACTTGTGAGCACTGTAAAAGGATGGGAGCGGCTAAGGTGATTAAATGAATAAATATCACAATATTTTTTACCAAATTTTCGATCCTGAGACAGCATTGTAAGGATGACTATTGATGATTTCACAAAATATTGACCCAATGACATTTTTTGAGTTCTCAAAATCACATCACTTTACTGTAATGAAGCCTTTTCAACCAGGAACAGACAACAGTTACGCCAAAATCTGTCATGATATCTTGTCTCATATCACGGTACGATACAATATTGATTTATTGCCCAGCCCTTCGTTATGTTAATAAATTAATTTTTTTAACCAATCACATTATATTGAGCAGGTCAAGTTGAGAAAGTTAAAGTTTCTAGGGCAGGAAATGTTTAAGTTTAGAACCAATCAGCAAGGTCAAAAACTGTGTGCTACCAGTCAGCCACACCCTCTAACAATCAAATCACAGATAGATCAGGTTTAAACAAATCAATCAGAGTGTAATCAACAGCAAGGGGCAGATGAAACAGGGAATACAATCACACCATGTCTAAAGAATTGGGGATATACAAAACTTGGAGACACTTTGAAATAGATAATAAACCCCAGATGAAAAGACAATGTGCAAAAATTCATGTTTTTTTAAAACTTTATTTAATCAGGGAAGTTCCACTAAGAGCGTATACTTTTTTGCAGAGACACTGATCACACTCACACAATTTCACACCTGGAAGCTGCCCGGCACAACAACAGTCTTGTCTGCAGCCACTGAGCAGCTCCACTGGAGCAACTGGGGTTAGAGGTCTGCCGGATTGGGGTTTGAACCGGCAACAATCCAATCACAAATGCGCTTCTCTAACTGTTAGGCAACCAAGGCAACCACTGCCTTGGTTGAGCCCAGTTTAAAATGCATACAGCTATCACCACCATGTACCAACATGAGTAAATGACAATATTATTGCTGTTCCAAAGAGAAATGTGCCACCATCTGCGTGAGAGGAAGCCATTCAAGTTGCATTCAGCAGCCTCAGCCTGTTACAGTCAAATTGCATTGGACAGGTCAAATGCAGTTTTACTTGGGACACTCCCACATTAACTCTCATTTCATCAACTTTTCTCATGTTGGTGCAAGATGGTGACTACTGTATGCATTTAAAACAGGGCTTATTTCACATTACAATAATCAACTTTTACACACAGCCTTTTTAATCGATCATTTCACATCAAATATGGCAAATTTATCTGTAAGTCACGGTGTTTTGTCGGCGAGACATATCTGACATTAGCCCATATTTAGACATACAAATCTGAACAAATAGCAGATTCAGCCAGATGCTATTGTGTTGCCAAAGATGGTAATTATAGGAGAAACAAATACAGAAGCTATTTCCTATGAAACCTTCTGCAGTGCACAAATGAGTTGTATGTCAAAATTATTTACTCTTAACTAACAAAAAGCACAGCAGCAATTTTACAACTTGGTGTCACACTCCCGCCTCACCTAGTGCGGGTGCATTTACAAGTGCGGGGCCAAACATTCATCGAGATCCATTATTCTGTGTGATGAACTGCAGAGTCAAAGTCAGATCAACATCACAGATCATCTCCTTCAGGTCTGAGGGATCTACTGTGAGGGCAGCTTGTTTTGTTTTGAACACAAACTTGACACAGACATGCAAATATCATTATTTTATTGTTATCATTTTTACATTATAATTAAGCATATGGTTTCACTATTTAAGTGAGCCAGGACTAGGGCCAGCAGCGATGGTGGGCAGTCATTTTTTTAGGCTCTGTGAGCTGCTGGCCGTGTCTTCTGTGAACAGCTCATAACCGGCTGACTCATGGCAGCAGCTGCTCTGAGGCTTCTGCTCTCGACACACAACGCGCGCTCGCACACACACATGTACACAAGACAAACACATTCATATAGAAATTTTTAATGCTCAGGCTAAAGAGAGGCAAGAATCTGCAGAGACGTTTATACACACAAACACACACACATAATGCAAAGGATGATGCCTCAGTAAATCATTATGTATAATAACCTGTATGTGCCCTTTTCTGTTTTCTCTGATAGTTGCTTTGTGAAACTGAAGAGCTTCCAGGAATCCTACTTGGTATTTCAACAGCTACTAAATTATAACACACACACACTTTTGTGCAGCTACACTTGTGAGGACACTTATGCACTTCCTAGCCCTGTAACCTAACCCTAACCATCAAAACTAGAAAGCCTAACCCTAACCTTTACCTTAACCTAAACCTAATTCTAACCCTAACACTAAAACCAAGTCTTAGCCCACCAAAACCCCTTTAAAGGCCTGTCAGAGAGTGAGGATAATAAATATATTGGTTTAACATCTTTGGTAAAATGGATGAAAGTTAACATGTTAATGACGGGTTAACGCAAATAAATTTTAAAGCCATAATTTTTTTTAACGCGCAATTAACGCATGCATGTTCTGTCTTGGGCTGAGCAAACTGATCCATCAATGCATTGCAATCAATTTTTCCCAAATAAAACCCCAATCCTAATCCTGCAAGTTCACGAATGAGCAGTTGATGTTTGCAAATAAGCTACGGCGAGTTAATAATAGAGTCAACAGCTCAAATCATGTTACAAACTAAGACACCATTTAATTATTTTAAGCCCAACGTTCTCCATCGTCATCTCTCCATTGCAGTTTGTCCTGCAACTTCAGCTTCATCAACACAACAGCAAGCTAAATAATTTTAATAGTTTGTTTGCTCACCAACATCATAATATTCCCATCCAGTAATGGTGATCTGTGATCGGCATTTCAGCGTTTCTGTCTGTAGTCATCATGCAGCGCTAATTTTTTGCCTAATTTGCATAAAAAGCACATGGCTAATTTGCATATAAGCTACTAAGCTCAATTAAATATATATAATAGTATTTTTCCTTGATTTAGTTTGCTGCAACAATGATAAACATAAGTTTGCATGAAGCAAGCATGTTTTTCCACTCTTATGTTGATAAAAGTACTGAAAACTTGAAAAATATCCCTTAAAGGTACATTTAGAACTGACAATTTAAAAAGGTGCGATCAATTTGCGATCTAGCGAGTTAACTATGGAAATCATGCAATTAATCACGATTAAATATTTTAATCGATTGACAGCACTAGTATTCATTCTTTGATTAATTTTCACTTGGATGTTGTTTTCTCATGTATGTAAAACTAGTGTTTACAGTTCCACTTACCATAAGGACTTTCAGTAAGTGCTTTCAGTAATGAGCAGTGAAGTACAAACAAGTGGAGGTAAAATGCTAATAAGCTGCTGATTAATGTGCCAGATAACCTCCTAACATCACCACTTATTTAAAAAAGAGAAGACATGCATCATCATAAGTTTAGATTGAACTTTTTTCCTTTTCCTCCCTTCTGTTTGCTTTTATCCTTTCCTTCTCTTTGCACTCTCCGTCCTGCAAAGGATTGTCCCTCCTGCATGTATTTATCAACCAGCAGGTTCTACTGTCGGAGTTTTGTCATAAAGGATTTGATCAGGTTACACACAGCCCTCTGTTCTATACATGTCAATCAACACGCTCTGGATTCAGCTTAGGCTGACAGCTTCTAAGCTCATGTGTAAAACCCAACACACAGCTTGTTTTAATAAAAACCTTAATAACCTTTAATAAAAACTCCAATGTTTTCAAAATAAATGCATACAAATCTATACATGGCCCATTTCATATTTTTAAGCTAAAACTTAATTTAAAAAAAAACCTGTCTTACAGCGTAAAATAAACAATGAAGTTTAATAATAAACACATTTTCTCTCTGTCTCTCTGAAGTCTGACCTTTTCTCTAACTTAGTTTTGTGTCACACTTTACATTTAGGTCACACACAAACCCTGAGAAACACTACACACATACACACACATTCACTGATTAGGTTAAGACATGCAGTCAGATAAAAATATGAGTTTGCATATAAACAGAAACAAATGTGTATTGTAGCTAAGAGCCTGCTCCCCCTGCAGAACCAAACACAACTGAATGACATTAGTCAAAGGTCACGGCTGAACTCTGACATCGCTTGTTCACGTCTGAAACATTTCCAAACACACATAATTCTGGGATTAGGAGGTTTAGTGAGGCAAGACAGAGACATCATCCCGCGCTATCTCACCTCTTCCCCCTCAACACCCTCCATCTACATTTTTCACTTCCCTGTCTTTTTTGCAACCAGCAGCTCTTTAGGTCACTCTGTCTGTTTGTTAGTCAGTCGGTCAGTCGACAAAAATTCCCCATTTCTTGGTGGCCACAGTTTTCGTCCTAGGGGGTTGAAATTTGGCGTGGAGGTCAAGTGTGTGTGTTTTACAGTGTGTGTTTGTGTTCATGCCGATGGCTTAAAAGGAGGCATGGCAAAAAAAGTGACCTATTACAATAAGTAAAATGGATTCACAGACTTGCAAAAGATTTTGCGGAAATGTTGGTCATGACTCATGAGACAACGGACAGCTGATGTACTGATCGGACAGACTGGCAAAAAAGGGGGCGTGGCAGTGGGAGTGGCCTGTTACAAAAAAGTGTATAACTTCTAAGTGGATTCATGTAACATGGCCTAACCTTGTACACACACACACACACACTTTCATTGGTGACGGCGTGTCCCACCCGCACACTTTGGCTGCACCTCCTTCCACAACTCATCAACCGTCTGTCATAGACTATTGTGCAAGGCATCACTGCAGACAGTAATTTTTATTTCTTCACTTTCTTTCTTTCCAGATATTCAGTAAATAAAGGATATAACATTTAAAGAGGTACACAGTATTTAGATCCCAACATTTTTTTTGCTGCTGATCGCAGCTATTGCGGATTCTCGCTTGTTTTACCCATCAGTGCAGAAACTCGAGGCTAAAGAAACACAAAACATCTGAATAGCTTGTCTACATGCTTTGTATCAATGACATATTATTCTTTACTTTACACACTGTTTGCTGTGCAAGAACTTTGCCCTCAACTGGAAGAATTCACAAACTTCAGACACAAAACTAGCTAATCAAACCAGAAATTTCACTAATTGCAACAATTCAGCATTTGGTATCAGTGCCTGTACCTTTTACCTGTGTACTCTTTGCAGGGTCACAAGGGACTGGAGCCTATTCAGCTCACATTGGCTATAATTAGGGACTGCTACAGTACTTTTTTTAAAAGACCTCACAAGGTCGTCACTCATTATCATATAAACTCTGCCAAAAAGATAAAGCAATAAGGATTTGAGCACCTCAAGGACAGTTTGACTTTGCCCAGAACAGGAGATGAGATATGGACACACTTTGACATAACTGGCATCAAAGAGACTTGTGGGCTTTGCCAAATGTCAAAAAGTGCAAAAAGCTGTAAAAAAGGAAGTTTCAGAAGAATTTTCTAAATATTTGAAACACGTCATTTTAATCTGGGGTCACTACACGCTGCAGTGGTTTGACTCTGGCTCTGGTTTACTCAGAATCAGTTGGGTTAAGATATCAGTCTTTGTTTTCTGGGTCTGAAGAATCACTCAAGAACTGTTCTGAAACGTATCAAGTGGAAATATCAATTTTAATTGTTTATCAGATTTTAATTAACATAATTGAAATCAAGAAAGGTTCATTAGTAGGACTGGGTGTTATAATCCTTGAAAACTCTCATTAAACATTTTGCGTCATCTAAAACAACTTTGCTTTATTCTGGGCTTCAAGATCTGCTCTGTGTGTGTGTGTTTATTCTGAGTTATGAAACATGTCATACTTCTACCCTTCACTGATTTAGGTTTGCCTGATACAAACATGTGTGTGTGTATGTCTGAGATATGCTATGTGACAGGTAGTGTCCTGCGGCTACTAAAGGATTAGCTCTCTTCATCTTTTTGCTATCACAAGCCTGTGACCACACCACTCAGACCACTGAACCACTGCCCATACACACACACACACACACACTAATCCTCTCTATGAGACCAGCTCTGTCCGTTTATGTGATGTGTGTGTGTGTTTGAGGAAATATGATACATGGGAAACTGTGACACAGTTCCTCCAGAAATATATAGATAGGTCTTAGGAAAGGATTAAAGTCTGACGCTTGAATGAACCATTTCATTGTGTTTTCAGTGCCATGATATCGGACTATTTTGACGTGCATCTTCAGTATTTGTCTCACAGAAAACAATGACAACATTGAACATTTTCAATAGGCAGCTCTGACTAAACAAGACCACTAAACAACACTACAATACCCACAATTCCAAGATGCCATCAAACTTAGCCAGAATGAGACAATTTGGCAATTAGTTACTTTACTTTACTGTAGTTAAATAAATTTACAAGCTGCTGAGAAATTTTACACACTTCAGACCAGATTTTGTTTCCATTGTTAAATAGAGAAAAGAAGAGGAGGGATAAAGGAAGATGAAGACGAGAGAAATAAGAAGAGCAACAGTGTTACATTTAATAAAAACTGAATCAATGACTTCAATTACAGGCTAATATGTCTCACAGCCTGTAAATAATTAATGGGTACCTGAAATGAAAAGACCAAAGAAGCATAAAAATTTTGTAAAGCTTGAAGACAAAAGGGAAATGCTGAGTTTGATGTTTATGCAGGGGAAATATGATGCAAAGGCATCCTTATACCAATGCACATGCTACGTGCAAACATACACTGCTACAAACATGCGTCATGCTTACGGTGGGAGGAAAGGCAAGAAAATGTGAGTTTGAAGAGAGAAAGGTTGAAGAGGGAAAAAGGTATGAAAGGCGTCAGAGCTGATGAAAGCAGCGGTGTGTAAATGAGATAGCACAGGCTGCTGCCTGGAGCGCACATTGTCTGGTGTGTTGGAAAATGCTACAAAGACGTCAAACTACACTGTTTCCACTGACACCACTACAGACACTGTGACTTTTACAGGTTGGAGTGCTGCACATGAATGGTTTCTGGTGCGTAAAAATGCACACGTGCCCTCGGTGTGTTGATCAATAGCCCGCAGCCTCATATAGTGCAGATGAGAGGGCATGCTGGAGAGAAACCCGTGGAGACAGGGCGACTATTTCTAGACTGCATATTAGTCAGCGCTCTCTCCCTGGCGACCGCAATATTAAAGGGAGGCAGACAACTGGTGGCATGAAATATGCACAGCATCGAGCGAGTCCACAGAGAGGGTAGACCGTGTAGGAAAGAATCTTCACACTGTGTCATCCTGCTGCGCTCTCAGGTATTTTTGTTATATTATCATGTGTTTTGTTTATTTTTACTCTTGTGAAATGCACATCAGAGAGAGGCAGCACAACGCTGCACAGTCAGTAAATTTTTTCATGGGACATGACAGCAGATAAAAGGGTATGTTTACCTTGATGTGTGTGTTTTTTTTAGTGAAACTGTTTGTTCTCGCATAAATCCACCCTCACTATATTTTCAATGGATCCCCTGAGGAAAAAACAACAAATATGTCCATTTTTTATTGTTGCAAGAAATAAATATTGACACACTTGTTATTGCCCTCTGCTAAAACTGCACATATTTTGTTTTTTAGAATCATAACAAAGATCTAAGCTTAACTTAACCATAAATACCCTGAACACACAGCACAGGCTGCTACAGTGCTAAAGTGTGCTGTACGTTGCCCATGGAGAGGGGGAAAATGTTATGTAGCGGGTTTATTTACTCACTTCTAAAACCTGCTCCTGACTGGAGTCAAACTGCTTTTTGTTTAGCACACCTGTACTTTCATTCAAGTATCGACAAGGTGTAAAGAAATAACTGAGTTCACGAACAGAGAAAAACCTGTAGAGATGGACTACAGCAGCTCACACACAGCTGAAGCAGCACCTCATGTAGAGATTCTACGTATGGCAAGTTTTAAAGCATGTTTAAAAAAAAAAAAACTAGCTAGAGAAAAATCGCCTGTTGAGAATCACAACGACATTATATAGCCTATTAAATTTTCATCATCAAGTGAGGGACAGTATTTTTCTTGGTTGCTCTCTCTCTCTGAACAAAAGTAAGAATTGTGTCGCTATCATTGTTAATGGCTCTTGTCAAAGGCAAACTTGATGCAGAAAGACAAGCTGTGTTTCAAATTGCATATGTACTAAACACTATTATATATACTATTATAAATATTTTGAGTGCATAAGTGTGCAAAGTGCATTCACAATGAGAAGTGTGCGAAAACACAGTGTACTACTCGCACACACAAAAGGGTCCAAAAATTGAGTGTAGAATGATGGACACTTCACACCCTCAACGTACCCCATATTCCACTATGTCACAAACTTCTCTACTTTTGAAATCGTGATACAGGATTATAGTTTTTTCTTGCATCACAGACCTGGCAACTGTGAATGTCACTGTATTGCACAAATGTAAGTTATACATGTTTTCGCACTATTATAATGTATATATACTGTTGTCAGATAGTTTTGTAATGTTTGTTGGGATCTGTAATGATTTGATTCTGTTTGAGTGCCAGCTAATGTTAGCATCTGCTAGTTAGCTAACGTGCTCTCAGCTATGGCAGCACATTTTAATAATGGAGGGGGGGGCATGAAAGCTGTGAAAACAAGTCCATTTTGTTTGACGTAATAATGATGAAATAAAATACAAGTAAAATGAACCAAATAGTGGGTGAAAATAGCTGTCAAATATTGGTGATAGTCACCCACCTTCTGTTTGCAAGTCACCGTTAAAGAAGAAGAAATGGTTAAAAAAAAAAAGTCACTTCCAGTGAGTGCAAACTGGCAGTGCACGATTTGGGACAACACTACCCTGTGGAGATTAGTGCACCACACAAGAAGTGTACTGCACTGAAGCGCACTGTATTAAGTATACTAACGGAAGTATGCAATAAGCTACACAAGGCTGGTGGGAGCAGCATCACAGTGGCAAACCTTTCTCTGCAGACACCATCAGCTTGGGGCCCATAGCAGTTCAGTGAGGCAGACACACACGTATTGCTCACACAGTGAGTCTGTCCCAAGTACAACACAGACTGTCATATTCTCACAAAACAACAACTCCTAACCCTCTATGGCTTGCCTTTTTATTTTTTGGGGAATAAAATATTTCATCACATTTTTGTGAAGCTTTGGGGTCCCTGATAATATATCTATAATAAAATTTCACCCCTCCCAACCAGATTTGGGTTTGTTGCCTCAGTTTTTTGTAAAAAATATAAGTGGAATAAGGAAAACAAGCAATATATGCATTATATATATTGCATTATATGCAATACATGCACAATATAAGTCCCAACATAATAACACAATAATAACACACAATAATATACACAATATACACAATAATATATAATAATATACAATACTTTGTTGACTGACCCCTTATTCGACCACTGACCTCTGTCAACATGGCTGTTCCTAGTTCTTGTATTTTGGCCTTTTGGTACCCTGCCACCCCACCTGGCTAACACAACCATGCACACACACACACACGCACACACACACAAACACACACAAAACTCTGCTAAATGACCCCTTACATGACCCCTGACCTACTGTTTCTCAAACCTGATTCAAGGATCCGCTCTTCCTCACTGTCTTCAATATCACTCTCAAGCTGACTGTCCTTACTGTCAGAGGGAATGACCATTAATGCACAATCATGCTCCTTCCACCCATAAAATGTCCCTGTGTCCATTTCCTGTGAGTATCAGTAGAAATAGTATGGTAAAAACATTGACTATAATCATACTTAATCAGATGAACAGATCTCCACACAAGCATGATATTGCTGAAGAAAAGTTGCCTAATTGTGCAGTGTTGCCCTCAGGCAACTAACAGAAAAACACTGTTTTAGTATACAAATAAAAATAAAACACATCCTTTAACAATTTAACGATTTTTTGTGTCATTTTTTAATCGAAAATATTTAAAGGGACAGTGTAGGGGCCAAAAAAGGGGTTCGTTGCCTGAGGACAACACCATGCCATAGAGGGTTCAGCACTTGCTTCCTCTTATAATTTTCTTAGAATTTGAAGAGTGTAGAACAAAAGCTGTCTGAAAGAGAAATCATCAATCACTCCTCATCTGTTGCAAATATTTGAAATCAAGTCCAATCAAAATGAGGTTGTGCCCTTTTTCGCCATGTTCTTACCACCACAAACGCCTTGGTCTGCTGCAGGGATGACCAGCTGTGAGTTTTTGTAGCGGGAACACAGACTGTCAGAGTGACAGAAAGCAGGCTGCATAGACATTTGTGAAAGCACAGCCAGTCCTGGACAGCTGTAATGTCAGGCAGATAAACTGCATATGAGGACACTAAATTCTGTGAGAAAATATCCCCAGAGCAGATAGTGAGGAGATCAGCTTTTAAAGTCTGCAGTACAATTTAATGTGTCCGTTAATAAATGATGTAGTTTGTGGCTGCATTTTCATGCTGTTTCACCGGTCTACAACTGGATGTCACTAGAACTGTCCTAAATTTTGCATACAATTTAACGGATACTGAATTTTTGGGTAAGCATTTATATATGTGGCAAAAAAAAACATCTTTCTGCAGACCTCATCTGCAATCACTGCAGCTGACTTTAGCTAAAGCAATTTCTCCCCCCTCTCCTTAAAGTGACATTGCTGATCTCCATCTGCAGAAGGTAATAGACTATGCAGAAGTACCATACCACCCCACTTAAAAAGTATTGAACTATCCCCTTAAAGGGGACATGTTATGCTTATCTGTCCCTTTCAACCTATAAATGATGTTACAAAGTTGGATTGCCTTCTTAAATGATGCAAAAGTATGGAATAATCAGCCTTTTTAAAATCTCAGACCACTAGAGTGTCACAGTGTGCTGGGCTTCTCTATAGATTCATCTTGAAGCTGTGTGTTTGAACTAGTCAATCAGAGCAGAGTAAACCTTTAGAGGCGGGGCAGGAGCTAAAACTGAGCGTCTCAGGCAGAGGCAAAAACCCTGGTTAAAACAGGGTGGCTGCAGTCGGCTGTATGAGAAAACAGATGAGTTTTTTAAGCATCAAAGCATGTAAACCTGCTCTGGTAGGAACCAAGGACAAAATATGAACCCACAAAAATTTGTATAACATGGCCTCTTTAATATGTAAGCATGTTACACATCAATAAAAAATTTGATTCAACCTTGAATCTTCCAGTTTAAGGAGAAATTATTTGCTTGCCTCAAAGCTGCTAGCGATTTTGTGCAGTTTTCATTTACAGGTTAAACCTGGATCAATGCAGCATGCAAACTGAGAGGAGACTGTGTCAGTGTGTGTTTAAGACTGACTGACTAAATCCTGACAAGTTTGTATGCTGGTATTCCATAATTACGATCACAGGAAGCTTGAGGTCAGTCTTTAGAAAGGTAACTGGTGTTAATTCATCGCAGGCTGAGAGGCTACCAGGCAGAACAGCGAAGCAGATGTGAAATATGTAATTAACATTTAAACAAGGGACTGCAAAGGTCAGGGAGAAGCTCAGCAGCAGATGATGAGTCTGGGCTCAGTTAAATGACTGACAGGAGTGAACCTGGACTCGCATGAGCTCACTCACTATGGAAGTGTATGTGGGACTTATTTCAAATGAGAATGAAAATGTGAATATTAAAATGCAATTTCACAACAAAATTATCATTTTCAAAATGTGTATATGCCTATTTGAGTCAAAATTCAAATGAAAATGCAATTATTCAATTTTCATTTTCAAACATGAAGTGTGACCATATTAATTTGAAAATGAAAAGCTGCTTGAATTTTCATTTTCAAAGACTCTAACTGGTCAAATGTGGGACTTATTTCAAATGACAATGAAATATGAATATTAAAATGCAATTTCACAACAACATTATCACTTTCAAAATGTGTATTTGCCAGTTGAGTC